>JBBPBX010099851.1:0-12462 GCA_038048925.1 Garcialebias charrua | reverse complement strand
GCGATCAGACCCCGCATGCGATGTGACCGGGTCGCGCGCGCGTGTGTGTGTGTGAGAGGCGATCAGACCCCGCATGCGATGTGACCGGGTCGCGCGCGCGTGTGTGTGTGTGAGAGGCGATCAGACCCCGCATGCGATGTGACCGGGTCGGACCGCGAGTCCGCTCATCTTCTAAAATAGCGCTGATTATAACAGCGGAGTTATGTGTCCTCAACTTTAAAAACATAACCAGAGTTGTTAGTGCACTAAAAACAGCGTAACTCTTGGAAAAAGAAGCTGCTGGAAGCCAGAACTCAGATAAAAACGGAGCAGGTGGATCTCTGCTTCCCCCGTATGCCTCCCCACACAGCTCAGCTCTGAAGGGGGCTGGACACGGCGCAGTACTGCGCTGAAACCACGCCCACGCACTGACACGCCCCTAGCGTTCCAGGGCAAGGCAAAATCATGTTTTTTCATGATTTTTGACACTTAATTTTATAAGGAAAACAATGTTTTTAATCAGTCAGATTTATATGGGTGATTAATAACACATATTTATGCCATGTGACAAACTAAAAACACAAATTTAATTTCACTTTACACGGTCTTTAAGTATTTCCTTGACATTTTTAGTTTATTTAATTTTGTCTGTTTTTGCACAATTTAACTTATTTTTATGCACCTAAGTTATTTTATCTGTTGTTTGTTGTTGATCTTGCACTACAAATTATTTTGAACATTAGTTTGGAACCAAAGATAATAAATCAGATGACACTTTTGCTGTAAAATACATTACATAATGGTGTTTTTTTCTTCTTTTTTTCTTTTGTTACTTTTAGTACCACTAGATTGCATGTGTCAAACTCAAGGCCAGTGGGCCAAATCTGGCCCACCATAACTATTTGTGTGGCTCTCTACACCCTAGAGGGTCACAGAGACAGAACTTCAAGATAAAAGTTGTGTGTTTCAATATTATTTTATCAGTCAAATCAAATCAGTCTATGCATATAATGCCAAATTACAGTACTCAAACATAAAATATTTAATTTTTAGAAGTAGTCATCAAATGCAGAGAAATTTATATTTTGCCAGTTTGTTAATACCGGTAAGTAGTTTTATCAATACATTCTGCCATGTCTGGCCTTTTGAGGACATTCATGAGGTTGATGTGGCCCAAAATGAAAATGAAAATGAGTTTGAGGCTCCTGCACTAGATGATACATGCAAACATGACTGTCAGAGTTGCAACAAGTTTATGTTAGGTGGGTGAATGATCTGATCATCTGACTATTGATTGATTAGCAGAAATAGAGGGCCCCATGCAAGCTTGGGCTGACACTGTGTCTAAGTATAATTAGAAATTAGTTCAAGTGGAATCACAACAATACTTTGAGAGAAAAACAGACGGACAGACCAGAAGGTTCTGATCAAGCAACTAAAAGAAAGTTCTGGGAGGTCCAACCTGAATGTGGGTCCAGAGTTTGGTTCTTTTCAGGCAGCAGAGGGCGCTCCTTAGCCACCTGACCTTGCTCTCTGAAAATAAATGTTAGAAAATAGAAGTCAGCTATGACAACAGTACCTGATCTGATGTGTGATGTTCACAGATTAACGCAGAGCCGTTTAATTAAATACATGTTCACAGCTGTTTGTTTCTTTAAAAATAAAAAATAAAGTACCTTTCAGCATCAGAGTTTCTTCTTTGCTTCACAGACAGTAAGAATGGCACTGCTGGATCAAAAGACAGAGAGAGATGCCTGCATCGTGCTGAAAACGACAAAACAAACAAATAAATACACACCTGGAGTTAGAAATGAAGCTCCTCGGATGTGATTTGATGTGATACATCCTGAGAATACGTCGTACCTTGAGTTTTTCTGTTAGAAGGTGAAACATCAGAACCAACGTCCACTACAGAAGCAGAGGTCCTCAGAGGAGACCCTGAGCAGCTCGGCCTCGGCTTCACGTCCAGGTTCAGGCTGCGCCGGGCGCCGACAGGTTGCTTCAGGAGCGGGATGCGAGAAGGAGGGCCATTCTGGGTCACATGGGACGGCGAAGCTGTGACTGTGAGGTGAGAGGAAGCTGAGGATGATGATGATGTTGGGAACTTGACGAGAGTTGGAGGCTCCGCCTCCTCTGATGACCTCCTGTTCCGTGGGGAGCGAGGTGGAGATCCAGACTGGAGATCGTCGCTCAAAGAGGAGGACGACGACCGGCTGCTTTTGGCCATGGAGCTCGTAGTGGGGTTCATGTAGGAGCGCTGGGGCTTCAGTTTGGGGCTCTCCCATGCTAACGGGGACTGGGAGGAGCGTGGAGACCCAGAGGAGGAGGTGGAGAAAGTAGATCCAGGAGTGGCATTTGTCAGGGGTAGGTGCTGGGGTCTCTTGTAAGCCTCCTTTTGAACACAAGAGGGCAGAGGCGAGCGAGAAGCTGAAATCAAACAATGAGAAGAAGAGTACCAGCACTGTTTATGTAAAGTTTTACAAAATGTATTACTGTAGAAGGGCTTAAAATACACTAATTATTTTTGGCATATAGAAGATAACTTGAGACGGTACTTTATGTTTAAATACATTAAAGAGGAACTTACACCACTGTGAAACTATAGCTCCGCCCCAAGACAAGATTTAAAAAACGCAACAAAGTGGGTGTGTCAAGAGGCACTGCCTAAAGGAGGGGAGGAGGTGGGGCCTGGACGAGAGACCGTGACATGCACCTAGCATTAGCATAATTTATGCAACATGGAGAGTTACGTTACTGCTAACCTGAAAATGATATCGATCAGCGGTGCTTGTGCATTTATGTTACAGACTGTCAGTGAACGCACCGCGAGAGTGTGTGTGGCAAGCGCGCGGGTAATTGACAGAAAGGAAAAGTGCAGAGAACGGAGCAATGAAGGGTTGTGCTGTATGAGAAAGTGTATCGTGCGGTTTAAGCAATAAAGCGACGTCAGCTCCAAAACAGTATGTTTATTAAGCGTGCAGTGAAACATCACACTCACAATGCTAATGCTACGTTGCTATCGCTAATCCAACTCCCGATCTCTGCAGGGGAGTGGCTCTGCTTGAACCTTTTATACTCACGCAGCAGAAGATGTGACGACAGAGTGTACAAGACACGTCAGAGTGAACGTTGACCAATAAGAAAATTAGGGTGCAGTACCACAGTTCAACCCATAGGATTAGTGTAAACACGTTTTTAGACCAAATATTGCCGATTTGAACAAATACGCACAAAACATGAAAATTAGCACAGACATATGCTATACAACATTTTACACACATTCTAGGGAGTTTATCAGATAAAAAAAGTTAATTTTGGGGTAAGTTCCTCTTTAAACAAAAATAAAATCAGAGCTAAATGATACAGAAGCTTGAACAAACCTATCGGTAAGAAGAATACTGAACCACAGTGAAACTTACGGTCTGTATTCAGGTTCTGAACGGAGTGTGATTTCTGTAAACACGCTGCTCTGTCCAACATGGCTGCAGCTTTAGGTGGAGGGTTCGACATCCTCCAGTGGTCGGACCCTGGGGTCATCTTCTTCACAGGTCGACGTTTCAGAGGAGAACTCTTCTCTGGAGCCCTGCTGAGATGTCACAGCTCAACATCAAGAGCTCTACGTGTTTTACAACATAAAACTTGTTTTTATAAAAATTTTAAAAAGGCAGTCAACATTACAAAACTAAAGTCCACACCAGAAAAAAATCAATCATTGCTGCATGAGACAAGCCCACAAGAGGCGCACAAACACAGTGTTCTAGTGCTGTTGGGAAGAATCAGCGTTAATGACCACCCAGGACTATGGTTGCCCAAAATGGTCAAATTTAAATAAATAAATAAAGTATTATGAAATAAGTACCGGTATCTGCTCATCGTTATAAAAAATGTTCATTTTTATTCTTTTATTTTATAATTGTGTTTTCCATGATAGCTTATTTTACAGTGGTGGAAAAAGTACTCAAACAATGTACTTAGGTAAAAGTACAAATACACAGACAAAAATGTACTCTAGTAAAAGTAGAAGTACCACATTAATAGTTTTACTTATGTAAAATTAAATAAGTACTTGCTTTAAAAAAATACTTAAAGTATTAAAAGTAAAAACTCAAATAATGTACTTAAGTAAAAGTACAAATGACAAAAATGTACTGTAGTAAAAATAGAAGTACCGCATTAATACTTTTACTTAAGTAAAATTAAAGAAGTACTTGCTTTTAAAAATACTTAAAGTATTAAAAGTAAATCTAAAAAAGCTAAGTCTGGTCCTCTGGACATTCAAAAAACAAAACAAAGCAAAAAAAATTGTAGAAACGTTTCGTCTTTCGTCCGAAAGACTTCCTCAGTCTGAGAAGCTGTATTCAGCTCAGTCTTATAAATAGCACCCTCTCACAGTGGATCAACCAGTTGGCTGATGACAGCCTGAAACCAGCTGCTCACATGATCAAGGAGGACCATCAGCCTAACGATGGATCGTTAGCACCCTGATGGTTGTTTGCTATTCACAGAGGGCTGAGTGATACTAGCAATAACAGCATTGTAAGAGGGGGACAGTTGAACCCGGAGGCCTCCACCTCTGTTTAATGATGGACGGTTTCTTTTCACAAAGATGGCCTCCTTTACTCCTCTCTCAAACCATCGTTCCTCTCTATCAAGGATGTGAACATCTTCATCCCTGAAAGAGTGACCGCTGGCCTGGAGATGAGTGTAGACCACAGAGTCCTGACCTGATGATGTTGATCTTCTGTGCTGGGCCATCCTTTTGGCCAGTGGCTGTTTAGTTTCCCCGATATAAGACTGATCACAGCCCTCCTGACACTGAACAGCATACACAATATTACTCTGTTTGTGCCGGGGGACTGGATCTTTGGGATGAACCAGTCTTTGTCGTAATGTATTTTGGGGTTTAAAAGCCACTGGGACGTTGTGTTTAGAAAATAAACGTCTCAATGTCTCTGAAACTCCCACAACATACAGAATGACCACTGGTCTGGGTCTGGGTTCCAACCGTATGTTGTGGGAGTTTCAGAGACAATGAGAAGTTTAGATTTTTCTACCTGGATAATTGAGCATGCATCAGGGTATTAAAAGTAAACAAAATCAAACACTGTAAGAAAAAGTACAGATATACAGACAAAAATGTACTCTAGTAAAAATACCACATTAAAGGTTCAGTATGCAGTTTCTGTAGAACTGCAGCAGTTAGAAATATTTTCAACAGGCAAAGCATTCTGATCCCTCCCCCTCAGAGCCATATGTGGCTCTGCCCCCTTGTGGTCTGTTGAATTTCAAATTCAAGCTCTGTTTTTATTGGCTGATTCAAATTCAAGCTCTGTTTTTATTGGCTGGTTACAAACTCTGTTTTTATTGGCTGGAAAATGGCGGGTCACCTTTTCTTTTTAGAAATGCTTATTTACCACCTGGAGAAGCAAGGGGACAATATTTTTTTTAATTTTTTTTCAGAGATTACCTGGCTAACATCAGTCTGTCAGGAGGTAGTGACAGAGTGAAGAAATATGTTCATAAAAAAAGCTACATACTGCAGCTTTAATACTTTTACTCAAGTAAAATTAAATAGGGAATTGGTTTGTGGAATTATTTGGATACTGAAATTAAAAATGCCACTTCGTTATCCACATTTAAGAAATTAATCAAAACCAAATTATTACTGAAATATATATGAATTAGTTTCTTGCTTGTCATTTTGTAATTTGACAATTATGATTTATTTTCTATTCTGTTACTTGTTTGATGATTTTATTTTGTCTGTTTGAACTAACTGTTTGAAAAATGGGAGCAGATATCATAAGATTTTTTCTTCATTCTGCCTCCCTTCATTTTATTTCTTGATATTGTATTGTCAAAATTGTGATTTTTTTTGTGTTGTATTTTAAAATGAATAAATTTAATAGAAAAAAATAAAAATAAAATAAGTATTTGCTTTAAAAAAATAAAATATTAAGGAAAAACTCAAAGAATGTACTTAAAGCTCCACTGACATGATCTTTTGACTTTTCAAAAAATGGCACAACATATATAAATATTAAGATAGACCTCTGACCGTTTTTGCTAAAATAATGTTAAATGAATAAAAATTGCTCTCAAAATAGTTTAAAATTAGCGCCGTTTTTTTACACCGTAAATCCGGATTTTCCGGTCACGTGACTGTGACGTCAGATTAAGGATCTTCGCAAACTTACCCAGCAAACAACAATGGCGGAGCCTGTAGAATCCGATGACGAATTGAGCAATTATAGTGTAGATCTGAGTGACTTGTCCTCAGTTTGTGAAGGAGAACTTAGTTCTAGCGATGAACAAGAAGAAGTAGGTTTTAATTTAGGTCAGGAACCCTATTTATTTGAGCCTTCTTGTTCAGGAAGTGATGATTCTGAGGAGGAGGGTGAAGTGGTGCCTGAAGCCGATTTAACTCGTCTGCTGAGCACTGAATGGTAATGCTTTAATTAATGTATCTAATAATTATTCTATATCAAATAGTTTTTAAAGAAATCAGCGCTTTGTGATTTTATATCTGTGATAAGCGCTCTAGAAATAAACCCTATTTACTTAAACAAGTTTATTCAAACATACATTCTGAAAAACACCCTTCGTATTTACACTGTAATGTGCATGTTTACATGCACTGAATGTTCACCATGTATTAATAAAACTGTATTTTATGACAATAATTAAATTTAAAATAAAATTCTGTCAAATACTGTCAAAATAACGTAAATTTCCATAGCTTGATCATCAGGGTATTTCTTTTCAGCTGTTTTAATCAAAATATTTCAGTTTGTGTTTTCAGGTTTGTTTTTGTTCATTTTTTTATTGCTGCTTAAACATTTTAGTTTTCTGACTCTGACTCACTTGTTTAAAATGAGTCCACAGTTTGAACATCTGTAGCACCGTTGAATGCTGACTGGACAGATTGTTGATGTTTATGAAGAGCTACAGACAGTACTATGTCACTCATAAAAATGAAAAAACAAAACACTTATCACTAGACTATCACTAGACAAACTAGACAAAAATGGCTAAAGCCAAGTAAGTTGTTCATATTTTATAGGTGAACATGTTTGTTTATTTATAAATAAGAATTTTATACATTAAATTTTTTAATTTTTGTTTAAAATGATGTACTTGCAGATTCCAAGATTATGGTCAGACTGGAAAAGATTGTTTCTGCTAATTTGCTATTGAAAGACATCAAACAGCTGTCTGGACAACAACAGACATCTTCACTAGAAAACTTCCACAGCCTTTTGAATCACTTTGCTCCAAAGACATACGGGTTCTCCTACAAAGGTCAACTGTGCAGGTAATTAAACTAAATTATTGGCAAATACTAAATGTTGTAATAATTCCTAAATTAACATACTTAATCCCAGAAATCATTATTTTAACAGAACATTGATGGCTGTTCTGCATTTTAACGAAAATGCATCAAGGGAACAACAATCAACGATTGCAGGAAAACCTCGCTTTGCATTGTCCTTTCCAAAGTGGAAAAAAGGACAATATGTCGTCAAGAAGATAGTAGAGGATCCTACATATGGTAAGTCATTCTACTAGATCTTACAAATCTCTTTCAAACTTTAAGCATTATAATTAACATTTCTTTGAGTAATTTTGTTTTTAATTAGACAAATGACATGAAATGAAAATTGTTAAGAAATTTATTATCACAAAACGCTGAACTAATACAGATTACAACATCATCATCTTCAACTTTATTTGTAAAGCGCTTTAACAAAGCCATAGCTGAAACAAAGCGCTGGACACTAGCTACAAAAAAGATAATAAAAAAAGCATAAAAACAGAAACACCAAACTAACACACAGTGAACTAAAAGTTCTATTTAAAATACAAAAAATTGGCAAGTAATCAGGGCATAATACAATCATATTGTTTTTGTATGTGTGTTTGTATTTTTGTTTGTTGTTTATTTGACAGACTATGTAGAAGATGTTTGGACGAAGGTACTAGCTCTCTGCAAAGGTGAACCAGAGGACCAGGCTGGAGAAGAAGTTGTCGTTCCACCTCCACTCAGCAGTGACTTCCAGCGACCCGACATGGACACAGCAGTTGCAGAGAGACGGTCGAGATACCATTGATCATTCAAGCGGAGGCCATCGAAAGCCAGTGTATTCACCTGCTGCTGCTCCTCCTCCTGCTGCTGCTGCTGCTCCTCCTGCTCCTCCTGCTGCTGCTGCTCCTCCTGCTGCTGCTGATCCTGCTCCTCCTGCTCCTCCTGCTGCTGATGATCCTGCTGATCCTGCTCCTCCTGCTCCTCCTGCTGCTGCTGCCGGAAAAGTATTTCTGATCCGAGTCACGACACATGAAGGAAGTGGTACTCTGACGTGTCGTCCAAGATGACCATAGACCATAAGGACAAATTGCCTGTAGGCTATGTAACGATATTTTCTGCAAAATATGCATGGTTGTGTTTAGTTAAGATATTTTCTTCAAAATATGCTTGTTCATAATTAGTTAATAGATTTGTATGGTGATTTTTAGGTAAGTATTTGTGTATAGATGTTTCATATAATTTTAAACAGTTTCGTACTCACTCATGTTGTTGTGAATGTTGAGCGTCATGCCTCCTGAAGTGGTTGATGAAGGTCAAGTTTGCAATTCTTAGGACTTGAACACTCAGACAACACTCCTCAAAATAAGACAGTTGTGTCACGCATGTGACATCTTCAGCCATACGATGCATTTCTTCCATAACCTCTGGTATTTCGTTGCAACATTGACATTCAATAACCGTTGGCAATGGCTGGCAATTTGTACAGGTACACCTGTAAAAAGAAACTTATTTTAGTGGATTTTATACAGTGATATATTTCTAGATATTTTTTTAAAATAAAATTACAATAGAACATAAAATTATTTTTATTATTTTTTAATTATGATAGCATTTTGTAAAATAAGAAAATTGCCATTGTAACATTTAATAAACGGTTTTTAAAAAATATCTACAAAGCTAAATCTGGGCATTACAAAAAAAATCAATTTAAAAAAAAAATAACTGAATTCTCACTCCCTTTGTTTTGTTTTAATAATGTCGGTAGGACCTGGTTCAGCTTTTTAAGGTATTTCTACGTGGATTATTCAACGTGCATCAGTGTGTCTTACAAATACATTTAAGTGTCTGTTTACAATATTTATCAATTTAAAGAAATATTTTGTATATTTTAAATATATACTGTACTTGTATAATCTTTGGGATATAACGGTTACGCTTTATTTACAGTGGAGAAATATTTACATTCATTATAGTTTTCTATTTTAATATGCTGGTGACGATTCTCATTCGTCCAGGACATGATAAAATCACAAAAGGCGTTCAATACAAGATTTCTATTTTAATTGAATGTAAAGTATTTATATGATTAAACAAAAACAGGGTGAATATCATATTGTTTTAATTTGGATTTAGTGTCTAGTGATAAGTGTTTTGTTTTTTCATTTTTATGAGTGACATAGTACTGTCTGTAGCTCTTCATAAACATCAACAATCTGTCCAGTCAGCATTCAACGGTGCTACAGATGTTCAAACTGTGGACTCATTTTAAACAAGTGAGTCAGAGTCAGAAAACTAAAATGTTTAAGCAGCAATAAAAAAATGAACAAAAACAAACCTGAAAACACAAACTGAAATATTTTGATTAAAACAGCTGAAAAGAAATACCCTGATGATCAAGCTATGGAAATTTACGTTATTTTGACAGTATTTGACAGAATTTTATTTTAAATTTAATTATTGTCATAAAATACAGTTTTATTAATACATGGTGAACATTCAGTGCATGTAAACATGCACATTACAGTGTAAATACGAAGGGTGTTTTTCAGAATGTATGTTTGAATAAACTTGTTTAAGTAAATAGGGTTTATTTCTAGAGCGCTTATCACAGATATAAAATCACAAAGCGCTGATTTCTTTAAAAACTATTTGATATAGAATAATTATTAGATACATTAATTAAAGCATTACCATTCAGTGCTCAGCAGACGAGTTAAATCGGCTTCAGGCACCACTTCACCCTCCTCCTCAGAATCATCACTTCCTGAACAAGAAGGCTCAAATAAATAGGGTTCCTGACCTAAATTAAAACCTACTTCTTCTTGTTCATCGCTAGAACTAAGTTCTCCTTCACAAACTGAGGACAAGTCACTCAGATCTACACTATAATTGCTCAATTCGTCATCGGATTCTACAGGCTCCGCCATTGTTGTTTGCTGGGTAAGTTTGCGAAGATCCTTAATCTGACGTCACAGTCACGTGACCGGAAAATCCGGATTTACGGTGTAAAAAAACGGCGCTAATTTTAAACTATTTTGAGAGCAATTTTTATTCATTTAACATTATTTTAGCAAAAACGGTCAGAGGTCTATCTTAATATTTATATATGTTGTGCCATTTTTTGAAAAGTCAAAAGATCATGTCAGTGGAGCTTTAAGTAAAAGTATAAATGACATAAATGCACTCTAGTAAAAATAGAAGTACCACATTAATACTTTTACTTAAGTAAAATTAAAGAAGTACTTGCTTTTAAAAATACTTAAAGTATTAAAAGTAAAAAAAACAACAACAGAACTTAAGTAAAAGTACAGATATACAGACAAAAATGTACTCTAGTAAAAGTACAGCATTAATACTTTTACTCAAGTAAAATTAAATAAGTATTTGCTTTTAAAAATAAAATATTAAAAGTAAAAACTTAAACAATGTACTTAAGTAAAAGTACAAATGACAAAAATGTACTCTAGTAAAATAGAAGTACCACATTAATACTTTTACTTAAGTAAAATTAAATAAGTACTTGCTTTTAAAAATATTTAAAGTATTAAAAGTAAAAATACTATGCAATCGTTTAGCTCAGGTGACTTCAGCTGCTAAAGTAACCTGAGCTGAACGAAGTTCATGCAACTCTGCCATCCTTCATAACTGCTGACCTACAGTAGCAAGTCGTTGCTAGCAGCTATGGCTATCTGTACCTGCTGTGAGCAGAAATACTGTACTAATGTCTAGTGTCTAGTGTAGATCTTTTAGCGGACAGTTTAGCATTCATTTAGCATATACAGGTATCTTACTATATATCTTAGATCCTTATAAACTGTTTCTTTTTGTACTTTATATTTTTGGATTTAACTGGGAACTTGAGTACACAACTTCGTTCCACCTCATGCAAACATCTGCAGCACTTCTATGAAAATATATGCTGTATTTATTTTAAATTCGTGCTTTATTACCACTCATTTTTGGATGGAGACGAGGGAATCTTGTCCTCTGCCTTTCCGCTCTCGTTGTTTAACGGACGTACTTTTGACACCAGAGGACTGGTAGACTTTCCATCTTGCTCCTTTGTGGTCACTTCATCAAATGAAGGCACAGTTCTGCACAGAGATGAGAGAGAAAAGCAGTTGTTTCCCTCAGTGTGTAAAAATGAGCAGAACTTGGGAGGATTTATTCTCACTATAATTCTGGGGTATGGAAAATAAAGAGCCTAACTGGTTTAAACTGTGCACACAAGATAAAGTACACTAATTATTGCGCTTTAGAGGCCCTGACCTTTGGTGCTGCTGCCCAGCATATCTTTACATTTAGCTGTATGAGAGTAGGTTGAGGTCCAGACTCACTGAAGTTTTCCAAGGCTTTTGAAGGTGCGATTTCAGGTTTTGCACATCGTCTAATTCACAAAGCTCGGTCAAAATGAGCATTACAAACTGACATGACACAGTGTCTCTCTGCATTGGTGCACTTTGTCCCCATTTAAATGAGGACAGAGATAATATATTGATACATACAGTAGCCCCTTGATACTTTGCCTTCCACTTTCACAGACTCACTCTTTCGCAGGATTTCAACCTAAGATTGTATATGATACAATTGGTGATGGGGAAAGACAGATCCCACCCCCTGCCCCCTCCTTTCTTTTTCTGAGGATGTCTGTTACAGAAGAGCAGAGACACACAACAGGCGGGCACGCAACCTGTCTGTCTTTTCCCATCGCTACTGTTCAGTCTGTGGGAGCTGATACCTGAGTGAGCGGCATGGATTGTTTATTTAAAATAATCAAGAGCAACCCCAACTGAGCCTTTGATCCAGCCTTTCGGCAATCACTGAGTGGGCCAGGCCACCGGGAAATGTCTCAGTGCTCCTGATGGCGAGTCCATCCACGGATTGGCTCAGTAACCATAGCATCAGTCTGTCTGCTCTATTTTGCTGTGCTCTTTTAGAGCATTTAGAGTTTAGAACATTGTTGAGAACATTGCAAGAGTGTGGGAAGGGTTTATAAAGCCTTAAAGTATTTATAAATACTAAAATAAATATAACGTCCCTTTTACATGGATTTTCACCTCTAGCAGGGGTGTCTGGAATGTAACCCTCGCGATAAGTGAGGGACTACTGTAGTGACGTCACTACATATGACACAAGGTCCGTTAAGGCCGTACCATGTGACTTGTCAAGCTTCCAAA
>JBBPBX010099850.1:0-12462 GCA_038048925.1 Garcialebias charrua | reverse complement strand
TTAACAAACCAACACAGTGAATACAGAGCAAACATTATCAGCGACAAATTGAAATATAAAATACATAAAGGATATAAAATGGAAGATAAAAATACATTTAGTAAAGTTAATGATAAGCTAGTCTAAAGAGATGTGTTTTCAGGGCAGTCTTGAACAGAGAAAGGGAGGTGGTGTTTCGAAGGTCTGGCGGTAGAGCGTTCCAGAGGTGAGGGGCAGAGCAGGTGAAGGCCCTGCTCCCCATGGTGGAGAGGCGGGCAGAGGGTACATGGAGATGTAGCGAAGAGGAGGATCTGAGAGAGCGTGATGGGATGGAGATTTGTAGGAGGTCAGATAGATAAGGAGGGGCAAGGTTGTGGATAGCTTTGAACGTGAGGATATTAATAATAATAATAATAATATAAATATTATATTGGATATTTGGTATAGTTAACTACACTTACACTGTACACTCTTAAAACGGATGTGTCAAAAACTGCGCATGATGTGTCAAATTTTAACACATGTACCGAATCAGCTCAGGGACAACACATGGTGTGTTGTTTATGACACAACTAATGTGTTTGTCATTTTAACACAACTATTGTGTCATTCAAATCAACACAAATTTGTGTCAAAATGTGTCAAAATGTGTCATTTTGACACAAATATACATATAAAATGTGTTTACATAGATTAGGTTAAAAAAACACATTTGAGGATATTAGAGATACTTTTATTACAATTATTATTATTACAATACATTACAACAATAAAGCTGGGGCAGCTGCAATATATAGCTCAAATAAAAAAAGTCAAGCTAACAAAATACCCATTTTTCTAAGGTTATTCAACACACCTTAAAAAACATACTGCCTGAATAATATTTGTTTCAACATTCAGTGAACATGGATGAAAAACGTGGCAATAAAATTAATAAAAGAGATCATGAAAAATAATCCCTGTCCCTTCCAACATGCATGAGTTTTCCCATTGCACCGAAATGGCAACATGTATTGACAATCCAATAGTCATCAACCAAGGTACAGGATCTTGTATCTTGGGGCCACACACAGCTCTCTGGTGCCAAAACTCCTCATAACATATAAAGGATGCAAATCAGAAACGTCTGCAAGTGTGATCAATTCATATTCACTTGTTTTTTTACAGCATAAGCATAAAAATGATCATCAAAGTACAATACATTTGGTATTTGAACAAATGTGAGAATGGAGTCGTTATGTGCCAGAATATGAATATCTTCACCAAATTCACCATGCTTAGGTACAAGGGTTGGTCAAGTTCAACGGTCATATCGTTTGTACCTGTCTCAAAATGTGCTCTATGTAGATGCTTAGAAAATGAATTCAAGTTATGTCCTTGGACAATATAATTTTTATATTCTGTCCATCTGATAAGCAATGTATTTCATGAAGGTGCCATATGAGGTTTTTCACCTCTTTGAATGCAGTCCCTCTTCGTTTTGGACAACTGTACATTTTACTTGCAAACTTTAAGTCGTGCAATCAGTTCCAGCACTTTTGCCTTTCTTTGTGTGGAGAATGGTAGATCGTAGATGTACTCAAAGAATGTAAAGACAGGGCAGAGTTGTGGTGGATAAGACAAGTTACACACCCAGTAGAGTTTGAAAAGCTTGTCCACACAGCACACGTGAGACCATCGTCTAGAGGGATGGTGACTTTGTCATTCTTGGCAACGATGACATACTGCTTCAATGACCGCAGGTCACCGATGCAGATCAGCTGGGGCTGATGATTTGTTTGTGAAGTAGAGGAATCGTTGCAAAGCGATGCAATTCTTGTTCCAGGCCTAGAGACAAAAGGCCAGAAATAAAACAAAACAAATTTGTTAGTGAAATGATCAGGCACTGTGAAATATTTTATCTTTAAACAGCAACTTTATCAAGGTAAAAGCCTACCGGCACAAAATCCAGAAGGTTGTGGTCTTGATGCTACAACGACTTGCACCAACAGGGTCTGTCTGGTCTGTCTTCTGGTCTGTCTGTCTTCAGCTCTTTCTGTCTTCAGCTGTCTTCTGCTCTTTCTGTCTTCTGCTCTTTCTGTCTTCAGCTGTCTTCTGATCTGTCTGTCTTCTGCTCTTTCTGTAGGCGGGTTAACACCACAAGCATTGTGTAACCAGCCTCATCTGAAAGTGAACAAAAATCAAAACTCTAAAAATAGTAAGTAAGTAAGTAAGTAAACTTTATTTATATAGCACCTTTCACAGACAATGACATCACAAAGTGCTTCACAAGCAAAAATAAAAAGAATAAAAAGAAAAAATACATAAAATTTAATTAAAAGCCAGTCTGAATAAATACGTTTTAAGATCTTTTTTAAAAGAGTCGATAGAGTCTGAGCTGCGCAGTGACAGAGGGAGAGCGTTCCAAAGCCTCGGGGCCACCACTTGGAATGCTCTGTCTCCACGTGTTTTAAAATACGTTCTTGGTACCATCAGTAGCATTTGATTTGAAGATCTCAAAGTCCTGGTGGGACGGAGAGGCTTCAAAAGGTCCGATAAATATTTGGGAGCCTGACCATGCAATGCCCTGAAAGTTAAAACCAAAATTTTAAAATGACTCCTGAAATGCACGGGGAGCCAATGCAAGGAGGCCAGAACAGGAGTGATATGGGCTCTTCTATTGGTTCTAGTTAGCAGCCTCGCTGCAGCATTTTGCACAGACTGAAGGCGAGCCAAAGAAGATTTGTTCAGACCCATTAAAAGACTGTTACAGTAATCTAACCGAGACGAAATAAAAGCATGAACAATCATCTCCAGTTCCTTCTGTGATACAATACTTCGTAATTTTGAAATGTTTCTTAGATGATAAAAACAATTTCTAACTAACACTTTACAATGACTGTCCAAAGATAAAGAACTATCAAAGACGACACCCAAATTTCTGATGTTCTTATTTACTGAAAGATTTAAAAACGTAAGATGCTGTTGGATAATTTGGATTTTATCATCCGGGGCAATGATAAGAGTCTCTGTTTTATTTGCATTTAACTGTAGATAATTGTCGTTCAGCCATGATTTGATATCCAACAGACAGTTTCTGAGTTCAGTCAATTTATGGAACTCAGAAATTCGAAAAGAACAGTACAGCTGGATGTCGTCAGCATACAAGTGATAAGATACATTACTGTAACGTTTCAAAATAAAACCTAAAGGGCGTAGATACAATAAAAAGAGGATCGGGCCCAAAACTGAACCTTGGGGTACCCCACAAGACAGCCGCGCAACATCAGAGTGAACATTGTTCATAAAAACAGTAAAAGACCTTTCGGATAAATAAGAAATAAACCAATTTAAAACAGTGCCAGAAATGCCAAAAAACTCTCTCATTCTGTTGATCAAAACAGTGTGATCCACTGTATCAAAGGCCGAAGACAAGTCCAATAAAACCAACACAGTGTAGTTTCCAGAATCAGCTGCCATCAACACATCATTAGAAACTTTTAATAATGCAGTTTCTGTGGAGTGAAGTTTGCGAAAACCAGACTGAAAAGAATCCATAAAGTCATCAGTCTCCAAAAAGCAGTTTAGCTGTTGTGCTACAACCTTCTCAAGGATTTTTGACAGAAGGGGAAGTTTGGAGATAGGTCTGTAGTTTTCAGGCAACGATGAATCCAAGTTAGGTTTTTTGAGTAAAGGACAGACGACAGCAGATTTAAAGTGGTGTGGGACAGTGCCAGAATGAAGAGAGGAATTTATCATTTGTACGACACTGGGGCCAATACAGCTAAAAATGTCTTTAAAAAGAGACGTAGGGAGGACATCATGGGGGCTCGATGACAGTGTCATATGACCCAAAAGATCTGAGATGTCCTTAGTTGAAACAGGGGTAAAAGAAGACCATTTGTCAGGGGTCAGTGATAAAGGAACCAGAGGAAGGGCAGGTGAGGGACAAATATTTGCCCTGATGCTGGTAATTTTATCAATGAAATAATTTAAAAAACGATTGCAATCTGCATATGTGAGATCACGTTGAGACGAAGATGCTGGAGAGACAATGTTCTTAATCGTATCAAATAAAAATTTTGGATTTCGTCCTTTGGTTTTGATGAGATTTGCAAAGTAACGAGCTCTGGCAGTTTTAAGCATCTCGTTCAAAGAGCAGATCAATTCCTTAAGATGTAGTCTGTGAACCACCAGCCCAGTACGTTTCCACAGACGTTCAATTTTCCGGCATGCTCTCCTCAAACTAAGAATTTCATTATTAGTCCAAGGACAGTTTGTACGCTGGACAGTGCTGCGCTTAAAAGGTGCTATAGTGTCTAATATTTCCTTACAATGAGTGTTAAAACAAGAAACAACTGAATCCACATTCATGATGTCACAATCTAAAGAGGCAGAATCAAACAGGGAATTAAAAGCTTCATGAGTGTGCTCAGTGATGATCCGCTTCTGGATCAAAAGGCCAGAAGGAGCAGGATCAGGACTGAACGACACATTGAAATAAATACATTTGTGATCACTTAAAAATGAATCCTCCACTCGAACATCCTCCACATCCAGGCCTAAAGAAAAAACAAGGTCCAGGGTGTGGCCTCTAAAATGAGTGGAGTTACCCACATGCTGAGTAAAGTGAAATGAGTCAGTGATGGATATAAAGTCTGCTGCTGCCTTACATGTGACATCATCAATGTGTACTTATTTCTGCAGGTCACAAATGTAAATACACATCGTCCACCATTTTATAAAATAAGGAATTTACCCTCCTGTCAGTGCCTGGCATGCATTATTCATAAAAAAAAAAACGTTGTTTTTTTTAAAAACTTGGCACCCTCCAATGTCTTCCGTGTTTCTGTCTTCTGCTCTGTTTAGATCTGTCTGTCTTCTGGTCTGTCTGTCTTCAGCTCTTTCTGTCTTCAACTGTCTTCAGCTGTCTTCAGCTCTTTCTGTCTTCAGCTGTCTTCAGCTCTTTCTGTCTTCAGCTGTCTTCTGCTCTTTCTGTCTTCAGCTCTTTCTGTCTTCAGCTGTCTTCGGCTCTTTCTGTCTTCAGCTGTCTTCGGCTCTTTCTGTCTTCAGCTGTCTTCTGCTCTTTCTGTCTTCAGCTGTCTTTGCTCTTTCTGTCTTCAGCTGTCTTCGGCTCTTTCTGTCTTCAGCTGTCTTCTGCTCTTTCTGTCTTCAGCTGTCTTCAGCTCTTTCTGTCTTCAGCTGTCTTCTGCTCTTTCTGTCTTCAGCTGTCTTCAGCTCTTTCTGTCTTCAGCTGTCTTCTGCTCTTTCTGTCTTCAGCTGTCTTCTGGCTCTTTCTGTCTTCAGCTGTCTTCAGCTCTTTCTGTCTTCAGCTGTCTTCGGCTCTTTCTGTCTTCAGCTGTCTTCTGTCTTCAGCTGTCTTTGGCTCTTTCTGTCTTCAGCTGTCTTCAGCTCTTTCTGTCTTCAGCTGTCTTCTGCTCTTTCTGTCTAGCTCTTTCTGTCTTCAGCTGTCTTCAGCTCTTTCTGTCTTCAGCTGTCTTCTGCTCTTTCTGTCTTCAGCTCTTTCTGTCTTCAGCTGTCTTCAGCTCTTTCTGTCTTCAGCTGTCTTCAGCTCTTTCTGTCTTCAGCTGTCTTCAGCTCTTTCTGTCTTCAGCTGTCTTCTGCTCTTTCTGTCTTCAGCTGTCTTCTGCTCTTTCTGTCTTCAGCTGTCTTCAGCTCTTTCTGTCTTCAGCTGTCTTCAGCTCTTTCTGTCTTCAGCTGTCTTCAGCTCTTTCTGTCTTCAGCTGTCTTCAGCTCTTTCTGTCTTCAGCTGTCTTCAGCTCTTTCTGTCTTCAGCTGTCTTCTGCTCTTTCTGTCTTCAGCTGTCTTCAGCTCTTTCTGTCTTCAGCTGTCTTCAGCTCTTTCTGTCTTCAGCTGTCTTCAGCTCTTTCTGTCTTCAGCTGTCTTCAGCTCTTTCTGTCTTCTGCTGTCTTCAGCTCTTTCTGTCTTCAGCTGTCTTCAGCTCTTTCTGTCTTCAGCTGTCTTCAGCTCTTTCTGTCTTCAGCTGTCTTCTGCTCTTTCTGTCTTCAGCTGTCTTCTGCTCTTTCTGTCTTCAGCTGTCTTCAGCTCTTTCTGTCTTCAGCTGTCTTCAGCTCTTTCTGTCTTCAGCTGTCTTCAGCTCTTTCTGTCTTCAGCTGTCTTCTGCTCTTTCTGTCTTCAGCTGTCTTCTGCTCTTTCTGTCTTCAGCTGTCTTCAGCTCTTTCTGTCTTCAGCTGTCTTCAGCTCTTTCTGTCTTCAGCTGTCTTCAGCTCTTTCTGTCTTCAGCTGTCTTCAGCTCTTTCTGTCTTCAGCTGTCTTCAGCTCTTTCTGTCTTCAGCTGTCTTCAGCTCTTTCTGTCTTCAGCTGTCTTCAGCTCTTTCTGTCTTCAGCTGTCTTCTGCTCTTTCTGTCTTCAGCTGTCTTCAGCTCTTTCTGTCTTCAGCTGTCTTCAGCTCTTTCTGTCTTCAGCTGTCTTCGCTCTTTCTGTCTTCAGCTGTCTTCAGCTCTTTCTGTCTTCAGCTGTCTTCTGTCTTTCTGTCTTCAGCTGTCTTTGGCTCTTTCTGTCTTCAGTTGTCTTCAGCTCTTTCTGTCTTCAGCTGTCTTCAGCTCTTTCTGTCTTCAGCTGTCTTCAGCTCTTTCTGTCTTCAGCTGTCTTCAGCTCTTTCTGTCTTCAGCTGTCTTCAGCTCTTTCTGTCTTCAGCTGTCTTCAGCTCTTTCTGTCTTCAGCTGTCTTCAGCTCTTTCTGTCTTCAGCTGTCTTCAGCTCTTTCTGTCTTCAGCTGTCTTCAGCTCTTTCTGTCTTCAGCTGTCTTCAGCTCTTTCTGTCTTCAGCTGTCTTCAGCTCTTTCTGTCTTCAGCTGTCTTCTGCTCTTTCTGTCTTCAGCTGTCTTCTGCTCTTTCTGTCTTCAGCTGTCTTCTGCTCTTTCTGTCTTCAGCTGTCTTCAGCTCTTTCTGTCTTCAGCTGTCTTCAGCTCTTTCTGTCTTCAGCTGTCTTCAGCTCTTTCTGTCTTCAGCTGTCTTCAGCTCTTTCTGTCTTCAGCTGTCTTCAGCTCTTTCTGTCTTCAGCTGTCTTCTGCTCTTTCTGTCTTCAGCTGTCTTCAGCTCTTTCTGTCTTCAGCTGTCTTCAGCTCTTTCTGTCTTCAGCTGTCTTCAGCTCTTTCTGTCTTCAGCTGTCTTCAGCTCTTTCTGTCTTCAGCTGTCTTCAGCTCTTTCTGTCTTCAGCTGTCTTCAGCTCTTTCTGTCTTCAGCTGTCTTCAGCTCTTTCTGTCTTCAGCTGTCTTCAGCTCTTTCTGTCTTCAGCTGTCTTCAGCTCTTTCTGTCTTCAGCTGTCTTCAGCTCTTTCTGTCTTCAGCTGTCTTCAGCTCTTTCTGTCTTCAGCTGTCTTCTGCTCTTTCTGTCTTCAGCTGTCTTCAGCTCTTTCTGTCTTCAGCTGTCTTCAGCTCTTTCTGTCTTCAGCTGTCTTCAGCTCTTTCTGTCTTCAGCTGTCTTCTGCTCTTTCTGTCTTCAGCTGTCTTCAGCTCTTTCTGTCTTCAGCTGTCTTCTGCTCTTTCTGTCTTCAGCTGTCTTCAGCTCTTTCTGTCTTCAGCTGTCTTCTGCTCTTTCTGTCTTCAGCTGTCTTCTGCTCTTTCTGTCTTCAGCTCTTTCTGTCTTCTGCTCTTTCTGTCTTTTGCTCTTTCTTTCTACGACCTGAATTTGGCAGCACGGTGGCACAACTGGTAGAGCTGTTGCCTCTCTTTGCGAGAAGTTTGCTGGTTCAAATCCCGGTCCGGGGGCCTTTCTGGGTATAGTTTGCATGTTCTCTCCGTGCATGCGTGGGTTTCCTCCGGGTACTCCGGTTTCCTCCCACAGACCAACAACATGCATGTTAGACTGATTGGTAATTCTAAATTGTCTCTAGGTGTGAGTGAGAGAGTGAATGATTGTTTGTCTCGTTTGTCTCTATGTGGCCCCGTGATGGACTGGAGACCCGTCCAGGGTGTACCCCGCCCCTCGCACAGTGATTGCTGGACATGGGCACCGTCGACCCCCATGACCCAAAAATGGAAGAAGCGAATAAAAGATAATAGATGGATGGATGGATATTTTTAAATATATCATTTAGAAAGTTCCCAAATTCCTGGTTTCCCATAAGTACCTTTGGTCATGTCTTCAATCTCTTTCAAAAGAGTGCACAGTCTAGGTTCCATGGCAGCCACAGCTTTGAGTTTTGGCATGATGTTGACCTCCCATCTACGAACAGGTCTGCCTTTTCACCTGTGAGCCTTCCAAACTCTGAGTCCAGCTAGAACAAAGAAAAAAAAGGTTTTGGAAAACTACAAGTTGAACTTTGTTTGTTCAAAGTTACAGGGAGGGAAAGAAGCAAACCTACCAGACTTGGCATGTCCAGAAATCGTGGATATTCACGCAGTATTTCTGCAAGGGTGGATGATTCCCTCATAATCCATGCTCTGTGCTGGGAGAATGTTTTCTCCATGCCAGACTTGATTGCTGAAAGGTTTTCTGAAGAGGGTCGCAACCTTTTGATCAAGGTGACCCGTCACTTTTCGTTTCCTGTAGCGTCTTTCATCTTGTTGCAGATTCCGTTGAAGGTTATGCAGTTTGGTCTCTAGGAACCCACTGTGAGATACTGGATCATAGAAATGCTCCTGATAAAGAAAACACGTTTTTTTCAATCAGCTGAAAACTTTTCAGAAATTCAGAAGAAATATACAAGGAAATACAAGTTAATATTTTATTTTGGACCCCAATAGAAAACTGATATGTTTCACTTGTTTACCGTACTTACAAATCCCTCCCCTTGTCCATCCACCTGGATACTCAGAGATGGGAAGGTGGCAATGATGCTCTTCGCTAAAGCCAGCTTGTCTCCATTAAGAGGATAACTGGGGGAAAAAGAAAAACACCATTTTCAGTCGTTAATCTACTCATACAAAAACAGAAGATCACATTTTGCTGCATCATTTCACAAACAGACTTTTGAAGTGAAAAAATAATTGCAAAGTGAGTAATCTCAGATTGCTTATGATCTCCCTAATTTAATGAGCATTATCAATAAGGTGCTCCTTTAAAGTGAAACCTACTTTCTGCTTTATGTTGCACATATAGTATTCCAGTATTTAGCAAGGCTTATACAAAAATCAATATTGATACAGCCTGATGTGATTAACTTAAAATAAAAAAACAGAACTATTGTAGATACAAAATTCCAATTTAAAAACAATAGAAGGATGCAGCAACAAACTAAACTCCCATGTTGGATTTTTGAAAGTTACTATAAATTTTTGTTGAGATATCATGCCTTACTAATCCAACTTTTTAGTCAAACAGGTCATGTTTATTGAATGTACTACCGTTAAATCAGGATTAAAACAGTATAAAAGGACAAGCGTTGCGTTTGCTGTTTGTAATATTCCCTGCAGGACCGCGTATGACTCGACCATATCACTGCACACGTTAGCATAATGCTAAAACATGTTGCTATGGCTTTTTTCACCTGCTGAGTTAAACCGCAGTTCAGCTTAAGGACGCCTGCCATCTTAATTGTTCAATTAATTCACCAACTCACCGAAAAAAACACGACCTTTCTTAGCAGCCGTTAGCTGCTCCAAGCATTGCTTTTAGAACCTCTTAAAGAGACAGTAACCTTCAACCTGGAATAAAATGACACAAAAAAATATTGGGTATTTTCCAGATTATAAAAACTGTCAAATTGAATTTAAAGCGAATTAATTTGGTAACAATATGTAAACTTAATGTATGACTTCTGGTAATTATCAGAAGAGAATGAAAATGAATTGCAGGTGTTGTAGACATATAAAAAAGTGTTGTTTACTAAAACTTCTACCATCTCCCTTTAACCTTTAAATTATTTTAAAATTTTACCCTCTTCGATGAACTTTGGAGAAAAAAAAAGACAACTACAGCAAACCCTACCAATTTAGAACCCAGCAGCTCCCTGTGCCATAATGATAATGAGCTAGCTAGCTAACTTTGACATGAAACCCAGCAGAACTTTTCAGATTACTAATACCCAGTCATAACACTAAAAATACACTAAAATTATTTTTCAACTATTAATTCTACATATTCCCAAAAGACTAACATGATACCATTGCGTTAAAACAAATTCAAAGTACATATTACTTACCGAAGTGTCAATTACAGACGATGCAGCCTCCATCTTTGCCTTCTTTGTTAGTCCGTAAGGCGGGAAAAACTCCCTCCTTTTTCTGGTGGCTTAGTCCCTCCCACTTGTGCTGACTTCAGGTTGCTCCTCTCAAACCAACACATTGTATGTGTTGAAATATTCAACACATACAGTGTGTTATACTTTTGTTGCAATTTTAACATATTGTGTGTTGAAATTAACACAAAATGTGCTTCAAATGTAATGACACATTTTTTGTGTTGTTTTTTAACACATCTCTTATAAGAGTGTGGAACAGACTGAACAACATTTATTATAAAGTTGTGACCTTAAACTCTTCAGTCAGCTTGTTATTCAATTTTTGTCATTTTGTGATAGGGATTGCTTTTGATCTTTCTGTTAGAGAAATAGAAATATAAAGTTTACAACATAATTCAGTGGTGTCAGCTTTTAGTTCACATCTGTAACACATCAGGAAGCGTGTTTGGTTTCTCTAACTTCTTCTATCACAGTGGAAAAAAATGGATTCTAAAAATATGTCTCAGGTATATTATATATATTTACATTAACGTTTTTTTTTTAAATTTAACAGAAAATATCTGATTATTTAGAGTTTATGGAGCCAAGATGGTGTAGTGGTTAGGGCGTTTGACTTGGGACCCGAAGGACGTGGGTTCGCGTCCCGGCCACTACACACCTTGGGGTGTCTATGAGTGCACACCTATTTCTCCAGCTCCCCGAGCGCCTTCTATGGCTGCTCACTGCACCACCTGGTAGGTGGTTGGGTTAAATGCAGAGACGAATTTCGTCTGTGTATGGGAAACATACGCAGATGACAAGATTAGACAATTATTATTATTATTATTATTTTTGTAAAAAAAAAAACTTTCTACATTCTGACTCCGCCCTCTTAGTGACGTCACAGGATGAAGCTCCAACCTGCAGGTGTTTGTAGAGGCATGATGTGAGATGAAGTGATGTGTGAACTTTCCTGAGTACAGAGCAGAAATCAGAATGAACTCTTTCTGACTGACTTGAACTGGTCACAACTGGGAGCTTCTTCCAGATGTTCTGATCCAGTTTCCATGTTCCAGCTGCTCCTAATAAATCTCTAGTTGTTGTTGTTGTCCACAAGATGGCGCTGTTTGTCTCTGACACTTCTTTCTCCTCATCAGTCCTCCAGCTGCATGAAGAAGATGAAGATGGTGTGCAGGGTGGTGCTGCTCCTCATCCTCAGCTCGTGTCTCTGTGGTCAGTTTGGACCTTCAGGTTCAGTCCAGAACATTCAGTTCTTGTTGTAGATGCAGTTTCAAGCCTCCCATGTTCCAGTTGTCAGTGTGTCTGCTCCTCTCTGTCTCCTCAGCAGCAACATTTGTAGTGAACGTGACCCAGAGCTCCTATCAGGCAGAGCAGAACCACAACATGACCTGGAGTGGACCTTCACCACCACACCTGAGACATCCTGGAGACACCTGTTCATCTACTGCAGCTTGTTAGCTCCTCTCAGAGAGTCACTCCTGTATCTGCTCCATGAAGGTGTTGAGGTGTCAGAGGCTCAGGATGAACAGTTTGCAGGACGAGTCCAGAGGGACGGAGACGTCCTCAGAGAAGGACGCATCAGACTCCACCTGTCCTCACTCAGGACGGAGGACTCTGGTCTGTACAGGTGTCAAGTGAAGACAGAAGATGGTTCTGGTTCTGGAATGTGTCGTGTGAACGTCTCTGGTGAGAAGAATTTAAATTGTCTTCATGATTAAACTCTTGATAATTGTTGACATGAACAAAACTCATTAGATTCAAGTTGAAACAGACCAGATGTTAGAACCTGTCATTTCCTTCACAGCAGCTGCTGAGCAGCTCCACAGACACACCTGGACTCCAGAACCAGAGGAACAGACATCCATCAACATCTGGATTATACTGGGAGCAGTGTTACTTTGTATTATTATTATTATTATAGTCCTACTTCTCATCAGAAGGAAGAAGAAGGAAAGAATAATCTATCTCCCACCTGAACAGATGTTGAGTATCTTATAGAAACATCTGGACTCTGAATGAAACTCCTTCTGTGAGGATCTCACCTCCATGATCAGCACAGATCTTAATTTAGAAATACTTTTTTATTTCTATTTTATTTTGTTAAATAGTGTTTTCTTTTCTAACATTTTGTTTATAAATTGTAAATATTGTAAATAAAAGTTTTATTTATAACAGAATGTGCTGCTGTTGTGTTTGTTTCTGTAGGTGTGGCAGGAAAAGATAATTTAAATTATGTCTTGTTAGTGACATCTGCTGGTGGAGTTGAGTACTGCACCTAGACATGTTTATATGTTTAGTTTTGTTGTACATGTAGATGTAATTTGGTTAACACTTGTGTTTA
>JBBPBX010099849.1:0-12463 GCA_038048925.1 Garcialebias charrua | reverse complement strand
GCTGTGTATCGTCGGCATAACAGTGAAAAGAAATGTTGAACTGATTAATAATTTGACCTAAAGGCAGCATGTAAAGGGAAAACAGCAGGGGCCCCAGAACCGACCCCTGAGGGACACCACAGGAGACACAGACTGTCTGGGACGTGGCGTTGCCAAGACTAACACATTCCAGCCTATTGGAGAGGAAAGATTTGAACCAGTCCAGGACGGTGTCGCAGAGACCGACCTCCACATGAAGACGGTGGAGGAGGATACTATGGTCCACAGTGTCGAAGGCTGCAGTGAGGTCAAGGAGGACAAGGATGGAGGGAGAGCCAGTGTCAGCAGCCAAGAGGACATCATTGGTAACTCTCAGCAATGCAGTCTCTGTACTGTGAGCTGCCCTGAATCCAGACTGGAACTTCTCATACAGGGAGTGTTGTTGTAGGTGGTCCTGCAGCTGAGCAGCAACAGCTTTTTCCAGCACTTTAGACAGAAAAGGGAGGTGTGAAATTGGGCGGTAATTAGAAAAAATGTCGGGATCCAAATTAGATTTTTTCAGAAGAGGCCTAATGATGGCAGTTTTTAGAGGCAGTGGAACATGACCAGATTGTAGAGACTGATTTATTATTTGAGTGATTAGTGGGCCTATTGCAGAGTGATTGGTTTTTATGAGAGACGAGGGGAAAGGATCCAGGGCGCAGGATGAAGGCTTCATTTTCTTGATGATGGCCTCCACCTCACTCTGAACAACTTCGTCAAAGCTGTTTAGGGTCCCAGAATGCAGACGGGTAGGTGGCACACTGAGAACAGGGAGGTTGTGGAGCTGAGATCTGATAGTGTCAACTTTGGTTAAAAGACGAAAGAAACAGGTCGCATTTTTGAGCAGAGTCCTCAAGAGTTTGTTTAATGGGTTTAAGCAGACGAGTTATTGTGGATAACCAGGCAATACCAAAAAACAATATAATAAAACAAAAACAAACAAACATAAGAAATTGTCATAACTTACGTGTAGTCAGCTGGAGGCTCTCAACACATTTAGTCAAGTATTAGAGAATTCAGTGAGGCCTAGGTCAGAGGATATGGACATCAGAGATTGTAAAATAAATTTAAATCATGCAGGTAACAATCAATGGAGAACCCCAACTGACATAATTAGAAGTAAAAGCCAAAATACACTGAAAAAAGAAATACTGCATATTACTTAATTTTATTTGTGTAACGTTTTTACACTTAATATTAAGTTAATTTGAATGCCCTGAAATTGGTTATAATAACACATGAGTAATAAGTAAATGTATATGATATTTTCAATTATGTTTGAATGAACTGTTTAAGCAGAAATACTGAAAAAAAATGAGTAAATGCAACTAAATGTCATGATCTGCTGTTTAATGTTTGAACCCACGTGCAGAAAAACAGACTGGCTCACGAATGTAAAATGAATAATGATTTATTTAACAAAAATAATAATGCTGATGGAACAAAAACACTTACTGAGAGGAGATGAGCAGATCATACACCGTGGAAAGACAAAGCCCCGGTGCTCAAGGAGTGAATACACAGAGTTTATATACTGACACAAACGAGACAGTGAGGAGCACCTGGGGTGATTAGAATGAGGACCAGCTGTGAATGATTAATGCTGAAGGCCTGAGCACAGAGAGACAGACTGAGGAGTGGGAAATGACAGAGACTGAATGAGATACACAGAAACCAGTAAACAAAGCTCAGAATAACAAAGTATGGCAGGAGGGGAACACAAAATAACATAAAGAAACAGAGCCTAAAGAAAACAGACAGGGACAGAACCTGACATAACCCCCCCCTCAAGGGTGGCACCTGACACCCCCAAGACGGACCCCACAAGAACAAGGGCGGGCGGAGGGAGGCAACAGGCAGGACGGCGGGCCAACATCAGCCCGATCCGGGGGGCGCCCAGGAGATCGCCCATCACCACCAGCCCGATCTGGAGGACGTCCAGGAGGCCGCCCATCACCACCAGCCCGATCTGGAGGACGTCCAGGAGGCCGCCCATCACCACCAGCCCGATCTGGAGGACGTCCAGGAGGCCGTCCATAATGCGGCAGCACGTCAGGCGGGCGACCTGAGTACCGTCCAGCAAGAAACACATCCCCAAGGAAAGGGATGGCTGGGACACCACAGTCGGCCGGAACACCTTCTACGTCGGCCGGAACACCTTCTACGTCGGCCGGAACACCTTCTACGTCGGCCGGAACACCTTCTAATTCGGCCGGAACACAGCCATCGTCATCTCCAGGACCCCCGTCGTTGGGCGCCGAGATGTTGTCGGGCGCCGAGGCAGGCGATAAGACGTCTGTGGCGCTGGGACCCTCTGTCGAGGACGAGGCGTCTGCGGCGCTGGGACCCCCGTCGTCAGGACCCTCTGAGACGTCGTTGAGGACCCCGTCGTCAGGACCCTCTGAGACGTTGTTGAGGACCACGTCGTCGAGACCCTCGGAGACATTGTCTGCTTCGTCGAGACCCTCGTCGTGAGGACCCTCTTCGTCGAGACCCTCGTCGTGAGGACCCTCTTCGTCGAGACCCTCGTCGTGAGGACCCTCTTCGTCGGGAACCTCGTCGTGAGGACCTTCTTCGTCGGGAACCTCGTCGTGAGGACCCTCTTCGTCGGGAACCTCGTCGTGAGGACCCTCTTCGTCGGGAACCTCGTCGTGAGGACCCTCTGAGACGTCGTGGGGACCATCTTCGTCGGGAACCTCATCGTAGGGACCCTCTGAGACTTCGTCGGGCGATGAGACGTTGTCGGGCACCTCTGTGACGTCATCCGGACCCTCGTCGTCAGGACCCTCGTTGTCGTGCTCCTCTGTGACGTCATCCGGACCCTCGTCGTCAGGACCCTCGTTGTCGTGCTCCTCTGTGACGTCATCCGGACCCTCGTCGTCAGGACCCTCGTTGTCGGGCTCCTCTGAGACGTCATCCGGACCCTCGTCGTCAGGACCCTCGTTGTCGGGCTCCTCTGAGACGTCATCCGGACCCTCGTCGTCAGGACCCTCGTTGTCGGGCTCCTCTGAGACGTCATCCGGACCCTCGTCGTCAGGACCCTCGTTGTCGGGCCCCTCTGAGACTGCAGGCGAGGAGACCACCGTCGAGACTGCAGGCGAGGAGACCACCGTCGAGACTGCAGGCGAGGAGACCACCGTCGAGACTGCAGGCGAGGAGACCACCGTCGAGACTGCAGGCGAGGAGACCACCGTCGAGACTGCAGGCGAGGAGACCACCGTCGAGACTGCAGGCGAGGAGACCACCGTCGAGACTGCAGGCGAGGAGACCACCGTCGAGACTGCAGGCGAGGAGACCACCGTCGAGACTGCAGGCGAGGAGACGGCGTCTGGACCCAGGACAGGCGAAGAGACGGCGTCTGGCCCTCGGCGTCTGGACCCTCTGAGAAGACGAGTCTGCAGCAGCCGAAGCGTCGAGGTCTGCAGCAGCCGAAGCGTCGAGGTCTGCAGCAGCCGAAGCGTCGAGGTCTGCAGCAGCCGAAGCGTCGAGGTCTGCAGCAGCCGAAGCGTCGAGGTCTGCAGCAGCCGAAGCACCAAGGACCAGAGATGGCAAGTACTTTGCCACAAAAGCTGCCTGCCAACGTTCCAGCTCCTCCTGTGACACCCTCTCTCCCTCCTCCAGAAAGCGAGGGCTGGGCTGTACATCTGGTGGCGAGCGAGGAGGAGACGGACAGCGGGGTGCAGCGGCGAGGTGAGG
The DNA here is from genome assembly GCA_038048925.1 of Garcialebias charrua. Taxonomy (NCBI): domain Eukaryota; kingdom Metazoa; phylum Chordata; class Actinopteri; order Cyprinodontiformes; family Rivulidae; genus Garcialebias; species Garcialebias charrua. The sequence continues at coordinate 8,746 of JBBPBX010099849.1, read as the reverse complement.
TGGAGAGGGATGAAGCTGAGAGTCGGTGGTCTTGCCTCTTCTTTGCCGCCTCTTCCTGCTGCGTTGGTGGTGTGAGCTGAAGACGGGCGCACCCCAGAGTTCCTCCTCCAGCTCAGCGTCATCGTCTGACCACAGCAGCAGATGTGACGAGCAATAAGCCGGCGGGGTGGAGGAAGAAGCTGGCTTAAAAGCCAGGCGGCTCCCCCAGAACTGAGACCTCATTTCCTCTTCCTCCACAAGAAGAGGTGATGGTAGGATCTCCACCTCCGGGCTGTGGTGACCTCGTCTCCGGACGGGTTCAGTCCGAAACGCCCCCCACCGGATCACAGGCTCCTCCATCAGTTCCTGTTTCTCCTTGTCCCTCTGAGCAGTTTTGTCTGCCTCACGGGCGAGCCATTCAAAAATATCTATTTTTCTGCTGGGCTCTTTCTGATGACCGGGGCTTTCTGTCATGATCTGCTGTTTAATGTTTGAACCCACGTGCAGAAAAATAGACTGGCTCACGAATGTAAAATGAATAATGATTTATTTAAAGACCGTGTAAAGTGAATTTCAACATTTTCTTCAATAAACATTATAAATGTCGTAATTGTAATCTTGTAAATGAGTAAAAAGTCTCAAAATTGTAGCTCAATTAATTTTGGAGTTATAGATCAAACTGTGTATAAACACATTTCTCTTTCAGGATTTTTTAGGCGTGGTTTAAATGTGACCGCGTTTCGTCACGCGGTCACAAGCCCCACCCCCTGCAGCTCCAGCCGTTATAAATGCGTTCTTCGGTGGAGCCGTTCACTCGCTACCGACCGTCTCCCTCCAGTACTGGCGTGCTGCTGGAGCGACCACATGCCACCTGCACCTCCGCGCACCTCCACCCCCCGCGCGCGCGCGCGTGTGTGTGTGTGTGGCGATCAGACCCCGCATGCATGTGACCGGGTCGCGCGCGCGTGTGTGTGTGTGGCGATCAGACCCCGCATGCATGTGACCGGGTCGCGCGCGCGCGCGCTGTGTGTGTGTGTGTGTGGCGATCAGACCCCGCATGCGATGTGACCGGTTCGGACCGCGAGTCCGCTCATCTTCTAAAATAGCGCTGATTATAACAGCGGAGTTATGTGTCCTCAACTTTAAAAACATAACCAGAGTTGTTAGTGCACTAAAAACAGCGTAACTCTTGGAAAAAGGAGCTGCTGGAAGCCAGAACTCAGATAAAAACAGAGCAGGTGATCTCTGCTTCCCCCGTATGCCTCCCCACACAGCTCAGCTCTGAAGGGGGCTGGACATGGCGCAGTACAGCGCTGAAGTGCGACACGCCCCCAGCGTTCTAGAGCAAGTCAAAATTAAGTTTTTTCATGATTTTTGAGACTTAATTTTATAAGGAAATCAATGTTTTTAATCAGTCAGATTTATATGGGTGATTAATAACACATATTTATGCCGTGTGACAAAATAAAAACACAAATTTAATTTCACTTTACACGGTCTTTAACAAAAATAATAATGCTGATGGAACAAAAACACTTACTGAGAGGAGAGGAGATGAGCAGATCATACACCGTGGAAAGACAAAGCCCCGGTGCTCAAGGAGTGAATACACAGAGTTTATATACTGACACAAACGAGACAGTAGCTATGTTTACATGGGCAAAATTCTGTGACCGGATTGAAATGTGCTCTGATTGCATAATTAGATGGCACCGTTTACATGCGCCCAATCCGTTCATGACGAGTGTTTACATGCAGCAGGCTTTTATTCTGATCAGAAGTTCTGACATGCGCAGAGTGGTACACTCCCCTTAAAAAAAAAAAAACGAAGAGGAAGTTACTTTCGTAAAAACCACAGAAGAAGAAGTTACTTCCGGGACGAAAGTAAACATACGCGTCCAAAATGGACCCGCACCAGATTGTAATGACGGAGACTGAGTTTTTCTGCACTCCCTGATTGAACTACAGGTGAAGCAGCGCGTGCTTTTAGTTTTTTTATTCACAGGATGAGAGCGCTGGACGTCCTCTGTCCTCCAAGCTGTCGTGGACAACAACTGTTGGTAAGATAATAAAAACGCTGTATGCTAATAAACTTTTTGTCCTTTCCTTTTCTACCTGTCTGCGTGCTACTGTCTGTATTTGTTATTAATTACTGTTCTTCCTCTGTTTTCCTGTTTCTGGAGCATCAGTGTCACGATGCCAGGCAGTGCTCTGCCATGATGCCAATGTCCTGCGCCACTCAGACCTCTGTCAAAGGGCTCATCTGTTGACAAAAGTAAGGCTAATAGTACTGTATTTACTATATTGTATTTAGTATTACTACAACGATTACAGCTAAGAAGTATCTCAAAGTAGAGATGCTTAGCTGTAAAGTTTTATTTAAAATAAAATGTTTGAACCATGTCTTTAAACAAATAGTTAAATGTTGCCAAAATGTAAGGCTAACATTTACTATATTGTATTTAATTTTACAACTATTACAGCTAAGTATATCAGAAGACATACTTAGATGTAAAGTTTTCTTTCAAATAAAATTTGTTTGAACCATAACTTTAAACAAATAAAAAGTTGAACACTAAATATTGGCATGTCCTTTTTTGCAGTCTGTGAGGAACATTGAAGCAAAGGACGTCCGTCTCTTCATTGTTGGTGATCGTGCCCGCTGTTGGACTGGCTCGTCAAAGGATACGCAAACTGTCCTCGTCTGACTCCTCAACAAGTCATTTAATGTTTACCTTGGCGCTGTCAGGTGGAGGTAGAGATGACCGGGTTTCTGAAGTCACAGTGGAGAGTTCTTCTAAAAAGATACTGTACTTATGTATTTGTGTTCACATGCAGTTAACATTTGTATAAAATTATTATCACAATAAACAACTGCAAGTAATACTAGTGAACATCTGAGCTCTTTAATGGACCAAACATTTTAACACATTCTTGTAAACAGTTGAAATTGCTTGTTTGAAACAAGTTTCATTCTTAGTGCAATTTGAGGTGTATCAGAAAAACATAAAAATTAAACGTTCAAAATGTTTGTACAAAACAGACGATGTGCACAGATCATATCTTGTAATGATAACAACAAAAAAACATTATTTGGTCATTTAAAAACTACAGTAACCTGTAATTCAGTAACTTCTTTAACAACTCATCACATACTTTCACAATTTCAATGTATGCATGTGATTTCGGACAACAAAATTGGTGACAAAATAATCAATTTTACTTCCAAAATGTATGTTTCTGTATCTGATAGAACAGCAAATGTGTTTTTATCCTGTGAGTCATGCAGAAACTCAGAGTCCTTATTAAACCACCTGACTGTATTAAGTTAGGACATTGTACCTTAATTGTACCATAAACTATCAATCCTAATAATACATTTACAGATCTGTCAGGGGACAAAGAAAAATGGTTGTGGAGAATTGAAACATTTTCAAATCAGTTTTGAGTTGTTCTAAAGCACATGTGTGAACTTCTTGGGATTCCTAAGACGTGGGACTCTTGCATCTTCTGCCACCATCACCTGCCACCATCACCTGCCACCATCACCTGCCACTGTCTGTTGTGTGCTGCTGCCAGCTGCCTCTTCAAAGCTGGACTCATCATCTGAAAAACAAACAAAATAAAGTTTAACTGGACCCCTGATATGTTGAAATGTGTTAGGTTAATTATCTGGTTAGTTGGAGTTTTAATGTACAATACAGTATACTGTAGTTCTATGCTAGCACTACAGCTACTCTTATTTCTTATTATAATTACATTTTTTAACATATTTGTTGTTTCTAATTACTCCAGGTAATACAGTACAGAGGGTTAATGTGTTTTGAAGAGTCTAACTTACCAGAAAGGATGCTTTGCTCCTGGTTAGCTTCCTCTCCTCAGATTCCTCTCCTCCTCATAAGATCCACACCGCTGCCTGCTGTGTTGGAAGTGGCAGATCTCTCATCAGTTCATCAACACGTAAAATAAAAAAGTGGTGGGGTCGTAGCCACTTGTCCCGTTTTTGTTTTTAGCTTTGTAGCACTTAGCTTTAAGCTCTTCCAGCGATCTCCAGCTTCTTCCAGCTTTTCATGTACTTGTTTGAATAACTACACGTTCGGTCAAGGCGTTCGATAGTTTTGAGCTATTTTAACGTTTCCATTACAAATGTTGCATCGCTCACCGACCAGTTTTACTTCCCCACCATGCGTTAGCATCTACCCACTAGCCAGCCCAGGCGGAGAAGTAAACACGAGGGGGGAGAGGGAGGGAGGGATGAGGGTGCGCGCAGCGCACATGCGCAGTCAGGACAGTTTCCCACAGTCCGGTAAAAGGAACAGATCATGTGTTTACATGCGCACACATCGGGCTACGGATCGGCGTAAACCACCCGTTTCGAACGGATCGCAAATTAGGTCGGATCACGCCGAATACACAAAAAATAACCCGACCGGGGTGTTTACATGACGGACTTTTGATCCGTTCGGCCGTTTGATCCGATTACTTATGTCCATGTAAACATAGCTAGTGAGGAGCACCTGGGGTGATTAGAATGAGGACCAGCTGTGAATGATTAATGCTGAAGGCCTGAGCACAGAGAGACAGACTGAGGAGTGGGAAATGACAGAGACTGAATGAGATACAAAGAAACCAGTAAACAAAGCTCAGAATAACAAAGTATGGCAGGAGGGGAACACAAAATAACATAAAGAAACAGAGCCTAAAGAAAACAGACATGGACAGAACCTGACACTAAAAATATAATGTGAACTAAATTAAAAACCTGAGTAGAAACTAATAAAGAAAATAAGTAAATATAATTGAAAACATCTGTAAGATATAACTGCTAATTTTTAAATGACTTACTTAAAAAAATGTGTTGTAACTTTTTTTTAAACTTTATTAACTAAAAATATAACGTGAACCAAATTAAAAACCTGAGTAGAGACTATTAAAGAAAATAAGTAAATATAATTGAAAACATCTGTAAGATATAACTGCTAATTTTTCAATGACTTACTTAAAAAAATGTGTTGTAACTTTTTTTTAAACGTTATTAACTACATTTGACAAAATTCAGTAGAAAAAAAAAGCCCAATATCTCACAGAACATGAACACTTTTATTTTAAACAGTCTTCCTGCATAAAATCACATTTCTTTCTAAAATCTATAACTACCACAAGTTTTACTTCCTGATGTATATTGCACAAAACCAAAAAGTGCTCTTTTAGGGCTTTTTGTCCCCAACCCTACTACAAAACACATTACAACAGGGTTACTACTCAAGTGTTCTTTAAATCTGTTTTGACATCTGAACTATTACCGTACCAACTGTCTGTAGTACTCTGGTAGACACAATTTAGAACATTTGAAGTTGAACTAAACTAAAATGCTTCTTACCAAATCACCCAAAAAAAAAAAATACTACATTTATGTAGTTTGCATATTAATACCAGGCATTAACTTCTTCACACTAAACCCATTTGTGGCTAGTAAAAATAAAAAAAAATCAGAAGATGCAGTATAAAAACCTCTGCAGCATGTATGAAATCACATTTAGGTATTAAAACATACTGTCTAAATTTTATGTTTTCTTAAACCACTGGATAAAAATACAAGAACAACTTTCTCCTTAGAAAGTAGAACATTCAAATAACTGTGTGAACTGTCTTTAAACTCTGAATTCAAAATTGAATGCCTCATACCACACATAAATGATCTAGTAAACAACAAAATGCATATCAATGCAAAATAAATAAGTGCAATTAGAACATTAGATCACACAAATGCATTTTTAGGCTTCCGTGTAGACTATTAGGCTGTATCTATTTACACTACACGCAAAATATGTAAGTGCACTTAGAACATCAGATCACACAATCAGTTAAGAAACACTTTGAAATTATTTGGTCAAATGAACCCATAGATTGTCCATGCTTCCAGAAGAGCCTCATTCATTACTGAGGGTACATTCGGTCTCATCCATGTTCATCAACATAACAGTCACCTAGGTCATTAAAATGTTTTTCAGTCTTTGCACCTTTGTTGAAAGCTTTGCAGGATCAACTTCAACAAGTATCTTTTGAAATACTTCAAACGTGAATCTTAGAGTTTTGGGGTATTTCAAGTCCAATGCACTCCGGGTACTCCGGTTTCCTCCCACAGACCAAAAACATGCATATTAGGCTGATTGGTAACTCTAAATGGTCCATAGGTGTGAGTGAGAGAGTGTATGGTTGTTTGTCTCGTTTGTCTCTATGTGGCCCTGTGATGGACTTGCGACCCGTCCAGGGTGTACCCCGCCCATCGCACAGTGATTGCTGGATATGGGCACCGGCGACCCCCGTGACCCAAAAATGGAAGAAACGGGTAAAGATAATGGATGGATGGATGGATGGAAGTCCAATGCATAAGTTAGTCCAAGCAAGTAGCAGCAGGCTCTGCTGAGATCCCCAAGGTGGTCAAGTACAATGGCACCCTCAATGACTATTCCCACATTCCCAACTTGTCCACTTTCATCACGCACAAGAAACAGAGCCATCGTCTCTGCTGCCAGCTCTTCTTCAACATTGATGGCTCTATGGCTTGAACTGTCGAAATTCTGTAGACACAGTAAAGAGATATGTTATTAACTTTACTTGTAATGAAAATTTCTGTGCAAATTTCCATACATCCATTGATATTTCACCTACAATGAATTACAGTAAATTAAGTGTACTTATACATGCAATATGCATAAAGTCTGGTTCCAAATATAAACAATTTTGCTCATTAAAATCCCCAAATGACCCGTTTTAAATTGGTAGAGTAATACAGTATATTATATAGCTCAGTGTTTTTCAACCTTTTTTGAGCCAAGGCACAGTGTTTTCATTGAAAAAAATCCCGAGGCACACCACCAACCAAAATTGTAAACATAGATACACTGTATCCGCCTATATTAAATATATAGTCATTCTTATCAAAGTGTCTTGAATAGGAATTAAATAAACACAAAAATGTAGTTTTATCAAATTTTATATTTCTTATTTCAAATTGCACTTAACATGTCTTCAAAAATACACCTGAACAGTACCACAACAATGTGGTCTTAAATTTAAAGAGGTTGTAGAAATGGGGGGCTTTTTTGATAATTTCCAAGGCACACCTGACGATCACTCGCGGCACACTAGTGTGCCTAGGCACAGTGGTTGAAAAACACTGATATAGCTGATATTTATGATGAACTAAAAACTGTTTCCTTCAGAGAGACAACACTGAGGGGTTTTGAAAAAAAAAAAATCTAAACTTACAAAGAGACACACCTTTGCTACACTTTTGAGTAAAGAAATATACTTCTTTTGGTGTTAATATCAGGGATGCGAGTTATCGATTAATGAATTAATCTAAACTTGATTGATCTTATCAATTGACTAATGGTTAATTAAAAAGTAACCATTTTCTTAAAAACCCATTTTCTCTTGAACTAAGTGTTTTTCCATAATATGAAATAATATTTTAATAATAAATTTTTAAAAAGCACATCAATATATTTTAACTATTTATTTACCCAGCTGTATTAAATAGTAACTGAATAAACAAATAATTGTAGACTTCTCACACATCAATAAACTGAACTTTTTTATATAAAATATAACAAAACAGAAATCTATTATAATGGGGGGGGGGGTGGACAGATGAAAAGAATATGATTTTTATTCAGATGTAAAACTATTAATTTATTATTATAATTAAAATGTATTACCTCAGCCAAGGAGGTTATGTTTTCAGTCACGTCTGTCTGTCTGTGTGGGCAAAATTACTGAAAGACTTATGGACGTATTTTAATGAAATTTTTACCACAGGTGGGTATTGGCCAAAGAACCACATTATTAAATGTTGGTGATGATCTGGATCACGATCCGGATCCAGGAATTTTTTGAAGGACTCTTCACTACTGCAGGATAGGGGAAATTGGCCTTGGTGGAGGTTTGCGCTCTCCAAGTGCTTCTATCCATCCATCCATCCATTTTCTTCCGCTTATCCGGGGTCGGGTCGCGGGGGTAGCAGCCTAAGTAGGGAGGCCCAGACTTCCCTCTCCCCAGCCACTTGGAGCAGCTCCTCTGGGGGAATCCCAAGGCGTTCCCAGGCCAGCCGAGAAACATAGTCCCTCCAGCGTATCCTGGGTCTTCCTCTGGGTCTCCTCCCGGTGGGACATGCCCGGAACACCTCACCAGGGAGGCGTCCAGGAGGCATCCTAACCAGATGCCCGAGCCACCTCAACTGGCTCCTCTCGATGTGGAGAAGCAGCGGCTCTACTCCGAGTCCCTCCCGGATGACTGAGCTTCTCACCCTATCTCTAAGGGAGAGTCCAGCCACCCTGCGGAGAAAACTCATTTCAGCCGCTTGTATCCGAGATCTTGTTCTTTCGGTCATAACCCAAAGCTCATGACCATAGATGAGGGTGGGAACGTAGATCGATCGGTAAATTGAGAGCTTTGCCTTTTGACTCAGCTCTCTCTTCACCACGACAGACCGGTACAGCGCCCGCTTCACTGCGGACGCTGCACCTATCCGCCTATCGATCTCACGCTCCAGTTTTCCCTCATTCGTGAACAAGATCCCGAGATACTTAAACTCCTCCACTTGGGGCAGGACCTCCTCCCCGACCCGGAGAGGGCACGCTACCCTTTTCCGGCTCAAGACCATGGCCTCGGATTTGGAGGAACTGATCCTCATCCCGGCCGCATCGCATTCAGCTGCAAACCGCTCCAGTGAAAGCTGTAGATCACGAGCTGATGAAGCCAA
>JBBPBX010099848.1:0-12463 GCA_038048925.1 Garcialebias charrua | reverse complement strand
CTGGGTTGGGGACCTCCAGGGCGCGGACGGTTCATCTGTACCCAGGAACGAGTGCTTACTGCCTGGGTTGGGGACCTCCAGGGCGCGGACGGTTCATCTGTACCCAGGAACGAGTGCTTACTGCCTGGGTTGGGGACCTCCAGGGCGCGGACGGTTCATCTGTACCCAGGAACGAGTGCTTACTGCCTGGGTTGGGGACCTCCAGGGCGCGGACGGTTCATCTGTACCCAGGAACGAGTGCTTACTGCCTGGGTTGGGGACCTCCAGGGCGCGGACGGTTCATCTGTACCCAGGAACGAGTGCTTACTGCCTGGGTTGGGGACCTCCAGGGCGCGGACGGTTCATCTGTACCCAGGAACGAGTGCTTACTGCCTGGGTTGGGGACCTCCAGGGCGCGGACGGTTCATCTGTACCCAGGAACGAGTGCTTACTGCCTGGGTTGGGGACCTCCAGGGCGCGGACGGTTCATCTGTACCCAGGAACGAGTGCTTACTGCCTGGGTTGGGGACCTCCAGGGCGCGGACGGTTCATCTGTACCCAGGAACGAGTGCTTACTGCCTGGGTTGGGGACCTCCAGGGCGCGGACGGTTCATCTGTACCCAGGAACGAGTGCTTACTGCCTGGGTTGGGGACCTCCAGGGCGCGGACGGTTCATCTGTACCCAGGAACGAGTGCTTACTGCCTGGGTTGGGGACCTCCAGGGCGCGGACGGTTCATCTGTACCCAGGAACGAGTGCTTACTGCCTGGGTTGGGGACCTCCAGGGCGCGGACGGTTCATCTGTACCCAGGAACGAGTGCTTACTGCCTGGGTTGGGGACCTCCAGGGCGCGGACGGTTCATCTGTACCCAGGAACGAGTGCTTACTGCCTGGGTTGGGGACCTCCAGGGCGCGGACGGTTCATCTGTACCCAGGAACGAGTGCTTACTGCCTGGGTTGGGGACCTCCAGGGCGCGGACGGTTCATCTGTACCCAGGAACGAGTGCTTACTGCCTGGGTTGGGGACCTCCAGGGCGCGGACGGTTCATCTGTACCCAGGAACGAGTGCTTACTGCCTGGGTTGGGGACCTCCAGGGCGCGGACGGTTCATCTGTACCCAGGAACGAGTGCTTACTGCCTGGGTTGGGGACCTCCAGGGCGCGGACGGTTCATCTGTACCCAGGAACGAGTGCTTACTGCCTGGGTTGGGGACCTCCAGGGCGCGGACGGTTCATCTGTACCCAGGAACGAGTGCTTACTGCCTGGGTTGGGGACCTCCAGGGCGCGGACGGTTCATCTGTACCCAGGAACGAGTGCTTACTGCCTGGGTTGGGGACCTCCAGGGCGCGGACGGTTCATCTGTACCCAGGAACGAGTGCTTACTGCCTGGGTTGGGGACCTCCAGGGCGCGGACGGTTCATCTGTACCCAGGAACGAGTGCTTACTGCCTGGGTTGGGGACCTCCAGGGCGCGGACGGTTCATCTGTACCCAGGAACGAGTGCTTACTGCCTGGGTTGGGGACCTCCAGGGCGCGGACGGTTCATCTGTACCCAGGAACGAGTGCTTACTGCCTGGGTTGGGGACCTCCAGGGCGCGGACGGTTCATCTGTACCCAGGAACGAGTGCTTACTGCCTGGGTTGGGGACCTCCAGGGCGCGGACGGTTCATCTGTACCCAGGAACGAGTGCTTACTGCCTGGGTTGGGGACCTCCAGGGCGCGGACGGTTCATCTGTACCCAGGAACGAGTGCTTACTGCCTGGGTTGGGGACCTCCAGGGCGCGGACGGTTCATCTGTACCCAGGAACGAGTGCTTACTGCCTGGGTTGGGGACCTCCAGGGCGCGGACGGTTCATCTGTACCCAGGAACGAGTGCTTACTGCCTGGGTTGGGGACCTCCAGGGCGCGGACGGTTCATCTGTACCCAGGAACGAGTGCTTACTGCCTGGGTTGGGGACCTCCAGGGCGCGGACGGTTCATCTGTACCCAGGAACGAGTGCTTACTGCCTGGGTTGGGGACCTCCAGGGCGCGGACGGTTCATCTGTACCCAGGAACGAGTGCTTACTGCCTGGGTTGGGGACCTCCAGGGCGCGGACGGTTCATCTGTACCCAGGAACGAGTGCTTACTGCCTGGGTTGGGGACCTCCAGGGCGCGGACGGTTCATCTGTACCCAGGAACGAGTGCTTACTGCCTGGGTTGGGGACCTCCAGGGCGCGGACGGTTCATCTGTACCCAGGAACGAGTGCTTACTGCCTGGGTTGGGGACCTCCAGGGCGCGGACGGTTCATCTGTACCCAGGAACGAGTGCTTACTGCCTGGGTTGGGGACCTCCAGGGCGCGGACGGTTCATCTGTACCCAGGAACGAGTGCTTACTGCCTGGGTTGGGGACCTCCAGGGCGCGGACGGTTCATCTGTACCCAGGAACGAGTGCTTACTGCCTGGGTTGGGGACCTCCAGGGCGCGGACGGTTCATCTGTACCCAGGAACGAGTGCTTACTGCCTGGGTTGGGGACCTCCAGGGCGCGGACGGTTCATCTGTACCCAGGAACGAGTGCTTACTGCCTGGGTTGGGGACCTCCAGGGCGCGGACGGTTCATCTGTACCCAGGAACGAGTGCTTACTGCCTGGGTTGGGGACCTCCAGGGCGCGGACGGTTCATCTGTACCCAGGAACGAGTGCTTACTGCCTGGGTTGGGGACCTCCAGGGCGCGGACGGTTCATCTGTACCCAGGAACGAGTGCTTACTGCCTGGGTTGGGGACCTCCAGGGCGCGGACGGTTCATCTGTACCCAGGAACGAGTGCTTACTGCCTGGGTTGGGGACCTCCAGGGCGCGGACGGTTCATCTGTACCCAGGAACGAGTGCTTACTGCCTGGGTTGGGGACCTCCAGGGCGCGGACGGTTCATCTGTACCCAGGAACGAGTGCTTACTGCCTGGGTTGGGGACCTCCAGGGCGCGGACGGTTCATCTGTACCCAGGAACGAGTGCTTACTGCCTGGGTTGGGGACCTCCAGGGCGCGGACGGTTCATCTGTACCCAGGAACGAGTGCTTACTGCCTGGGTTGGGGACCTCCAGGGCGCGGACGGTTCATCTGTACCCAGGAACGAGTGCTTACTGCCTGGGTTGGGGACCTCCAGGGCGCGGACGGTTCATCTGTACCCAGGAACGAGTGCTTACTGCCTGGGTTGGGGACCTCCAGGGCGCGGACGGTTCATCTGTACCCAGGAACGAGTGCTTACTGCCTGGGTTGGGGACCTCCAGGGCGCGGACGGTTCATCTGTACCCAGGAACGAGTGCTTACTGCCTGGGTTGGGGACCTCCAGGGCGCGGACGGTTCATCTGTACCCAGGAACGAGTGCTTACTGCCTGGGTTGGGGACCTCCAGGGCGCGGACGGTTCATCTGTACCCAGGAACGAGTGCTTACTGCCTGGGTTGGGGACCTCCAGGGCGCGGACGGTTCATCTGTACCCAGGAACGAGTGCTTACTGCCTGGGTTGGGGACCTCCAGGGCGCGGACGGTTCATCTGTACCCAGGAACGAGTGCTTACTGCCTGGGTTGGGGACCTCCAGGGCGCGGACGGTTCATCTGTACCCAGGAACGAGTGCTTACTGCCTGGGTTGGGGACCTCCAGGGCGCGGACGGTTCATCTGTACCCAGGAACGAGTGCTTACTGCCTGGGTTGGGGACCTCCAGGGCGCGGACGGTTCATCTGTACCCAGGAACGAGTGCTTACTGCCTGGGTTGGGGACCTCCAGGGCGCGGACGGTTCATCTGTACCCAGGAACGAGTGCTTACTGCCTGGGTTGGGGACCTCCAGGGCGCGGACGGTTCATCTGTACCCAGGAACGAGTGCTTACTGCCTGGGTTGGGGACCTCCAGGGCGCGGACGGTTCATCTGTACCCAGGAACGAGTGCTTACTGCCTGGGTTGGGGACCTCCAGGGCGCGGACGGTTCATCTGTACCCAGGAACGAGTGCTTACTGCCTGGGTTGGGGACCTCCAGGGCGCGGACGGTTCATCTGTACCCAGGAACGAGTGCTTACTGCCTGGGTTGGGGACCTCCAGGGCGCGGACGGTTCATCTGTACCCAGGAACGAGTGCTTACTGCCTGGGTTGGGGACCTCCAGGGCGCGGACGGTTCATCTGTACCCAGGAACGAGTGCTTACTGCCTGGGTTGGGGACCTCCAGGGCGCGGACGGTTCATCTGTACCCAGGAACGAGTGCTTACTGCCTGGGTTGGGGACCTCCAGGGCGCGGACGGTTCATCTGTACCCAGGAACGAGTGCTTACTGCCTGGGTTGGGGACCTCCAGGGCGCGGACGGTTCATCTGTACCCAGGAACGAGTGCTTACTGCCTGGGTTGGGGACCTCCAGGGCGCGGACGGTTCATCTGTACCCAGGAACGAGTGCTTACTGCCTGGGTTGGGGACCTCCAGGGCGCGGACGGTTCATCTGTACCCAGGAACGAGTGCTTACTGCCTGGGTTGGGGACCTCCAGGGCGCGGACGGTTCATCTGTACCCAGGAACGAGTGCTTACTGCCTGGGTTGGGGACCTCCAGGGCGCGGACGGTTCATCTGTACCCAGGAACGAGTGCTTACTGCCTGGGTTGGGGACCTCCAGGGCGCGGACGGTTCATCTGTACCCAGGAACGAGTGCTTACTGCCTGGGTTGGGGACCTCCAGGGCGCGGACGGTTCATCTGTACCCAGGAACGAGTGCTTACTGCCTGGGTTGGGGACCTCCAGGGCGCGGACGGTTCATCTGTACCCAGGAACGAGTGCTTACTGCCTGGGTTGGGGACCTCCAGGGCGCGGACGGTTCATCTGTACCCAGGAACGAGTGCTTACTGCCTGGGTTGGGGACCTCCAGGGCGCGGACGGTTCATCTGTACCCAGGAACGAGTGCTTACTGCCTGGGTTGGGGACCTCCAGGGCGCGGACGGTTCATCTGTACCCAGGAACGAGTGCTTACTGCCTGGGTTGGGGACCTCCAGGGCGCGGACGGTTCATCTGTACCCAGGAACGAGTGCTTACTGCCTGGGTTGGGGACCTCCAGGGCGCGGACGGTTCATCTGTACCCAGGAACGAGTGCTTACTGCCTGGGTTGGGGACCTCCAGGGCGCGGACGGTTCATCTGTACCCAGGAACGAGTGCTTACTGCCTGGGTTGGGGACCTCCAGGGCGCGGACGGTTCATCTGTACCCAGGAACGAGTGCTTACTGCCTGGGTTGGGGACCTCCAGGGCGCGGACGGTTCATCTGTACCCAGGAACGAGTGCTTACTGCCTGGGTTGGGGACCTCCAGGGCGCGGACGGTTCATCTGTACCCAGGAACGAGTGCTTACTGCCTGGGTTGGGGACCTCCAGGGCGCGGACGGTTCATCTGTACCCAGGAACGAGTGCTTACTGCCTGGGTTGGGGACCTCCAGGGCGCGGACGGTTCATCTGTACCCAGGAACGAGTGCTTACTGCCTGGGTTGGGGACCTCCAGGGCGCGGACGGTTCATCTGTACCCAGGAACGAGTGCTTACTGCCTGGGTTGGGGACCTCCAGGGCGCGGACGGTTCATCTGTACCCAGGAACGAGTGCTTACTGCCTGGGTTGGGGACCTCCAGGGCGCGGACGGTTCATCTGTACCCAGGAACGAGTGCTTACTGCCTGGGTTGGGGACCTCCAGGGCGCGGACGGTTCATCTGTACCCAGGAACGAGTGCTTACTGCCTGGGTTGGGGACCTCCAGGGCGCGGACGGTTCATCTGTACCCAGGAACGAGTGCTTACTGCCTGGGTTGGGGACCTCCAGGGCGCGGACGGTTCATCTGTACCCAGGAACGAGTGCTTACTGCCTGGGTTGGGGACCTCCAGGGCGCGGACGGTTCATCTGTACCCAGGAACGAGTGCTTACTGCCTGGGTTGGGGACCTCCAGGGCGCGGACGGTTCATCTGTACCCAGGAACGAGTGCTTACTGCCTGGGTTGGGGACCTCCAGGGCGCGGACGGTTCATCTGTACCCAGGAACGAGTGCTTACTGCCTGGGTTGGGGACCTCCAGGGCGCGGACGGTTCATCTGTACCCAGGAACGAGTGCTTACTGCCTGGGTTGGGGACCTCCAGGGCGCGGACGGTTCATCTGTACCCAGGAACGAGTGCTTACTGCCTGGGTTGGGGACCTCCAGGGCGCGGACGGTTCATCTGTACCCAGGAACGAGTGCTTACTGCCTGGGTTGGGGACCTCCAGGGCGCGGACGGTTCATCTGTACCCAGGAACGAGTGCTTACTGCCTGGGTTGGGGACCTCCAGGGCGCGGACGGTTCATCTGTACCCAGGAACGAGTGCTTACTGCCTGGGTTGGGGACCTCCAGGGCGCGGACGGTTCATCTGTACCCAGGAACGAGTGCTTACTGCCTGGGTTGGGGACCTCCAGGGCGCGGACGGTTCATCTGTACCCAGGAACGAGTGCTTACTGCCTGGGTTGGGGACCTCCAGGGCGCGGACGGTTCATCTGTACCCAGGAACGAGTGCTTACTGCCTGGGTTGGGGACCTCCAGGGCGCGGACGGTTCATCTGTACCCAGGAACGAGTGCTTACTGCCTGGGTTGGGGACCTCCAGGGCGCGGACGGTTCATCTGTACCCAGGAATGAGTGCTTACTGCCTGGGTTGGGGACCTCCAGGGCGCGGACGGTTCATCTGTACCCAGGAATGAGTGCTTACTGCCTGGGTTGGGGACCTCCAGGGCGCGGACGGTTCATCTGTACCCAGGAATGAGTGCTTACTGCCTGGGTTGGGGACCTCCAGGGCGCGTACGGTTCATCTGTACCCAGGAATGAGTGCTTACTGCCTGGGTTGGGGACCTCCAGGGCGCGTACGGTTCATCTGTACCCAGGAATGAGTGCTTACTGCCTGGGTTGGGGACCTCCAGGGCGCGTACGGTTCATCTGTACCCAGGAATGAGTGCTTACTGCCTGGGTTGGGGACCTCCAGGGCGCGTACGGTTCATCTGTACCCAGGAATGAGTGCTTACTGCCTGGGTTGGGGACCTCCAGGGCGCGTACGGTTCATCTGTACCCAGGAATGAGTGCTTACTGCCTGGGTTGGGGACCTCCAGGGCGCGTACGGTTCATCTGTACCCAGGAATGAGTGCTTACTGCCTGGGTTGGGGACCTCCAGGGCGCGTACGGTTCATCTGTACCCAGGAATGAGTGCTTACTGCCTGGGTTGGGGACCTCCAGGGCGCGTACGGTTCATCTGTACCCAGGAATGAGTGCTTACTGCCTGGGTTGGGGACCTCCAGGGCGCGTACGGTTCATCTGTACCCAGGAATGAGTGCTTACTGCCTGGGTTGGGGACCTCCAGGGCGCGTACGGTTCATCTGTACCCAGGAATGAGTGCTTACTGCCTGGGTTGGGGACCTCCAGGGCGCGTACGGTTCATCTGTACCCAGGAATGAGTGCTTACTGCCTGGGTTGGGGACCTCCAGGGCGCGTACGGTTCATCTGTACCCAGGAATGAGTGCTTACTGCCTGGGTTGGGGACCTCCAGGGCGCGTACGGTTCATCTGTACCCAGGAATGAGTGCTTACTGCCTGGGTTGGGGACCTCCAGGGCGCGTACGGTTCATCTGTACCCAGGAATGAGTGCTTACTGCCTGGGTTGGGGACCTCCAGGGCGCGTACGGTTCATCTGTACCCAGGAATGAGTGCTTACTGCCTGGGTTGGGGACCTCCAGGGCGCGTACGGTTCATCTGTACCCAGGAATGAGTGCTTACTGCCTGGGTTGGGGACCTCCAGGGCGCGTACGGTTCATCTGTACCCAGGAATGAGTGCTTACTGCCTGGGTTGGGGACCTCCAGGGCGCGTACGGTTCATCTGTACCCAGGAATGAGTGCTTACTGCCTGGGTTGGGGACCTCCAGGGCGCGTACGGTTCATCTGTACCCAGGAATGAGTGCTTACTGCCTGGGTTGGGGACCTCCAGGGCGCGTACGGTTCATCTGTACCCAGGAATGAGTGCTTACTGCCTGGGTTGGGGACCTCCAGGGCGCGTACGGTTCATCTGTACCCAGGAATGAGTGCTTACTGCCTGGGTTGGGGACCTCCAGGGCGCGTACGGTTCATCTGTACCCAGGAATGAGTGCTTACTGCCTGGGTTGGGGACCTCCAGGGCGCGTACGGTTCATCTGTACCCAGGAATGAGTGCTTACTGCCTGGGTTGGGGACCTCCAGGGCGCGTACGGTTCATCTGTACCCAGGAATGAGTGCTTACTGCCTGGGTTGGGGACCTCCAGGGCGCGTACGGTTCATCTGTACCCAGGAATGAGTGCTTACTGCCTGGGTTGGGGACCTCCAGGGCGCGTACGGTTCATCTGTACCCAGGAATGAGTGCTTACTGCCTGGGTTGGGGACCTCCAGGGCGCGTACGGTTCATCTGTACCCAGGAATGAGTGCTTACTGCCTGGGTTGGGGACCTCCAGGGCGCGTACGGTTCATCTGTACCCAGGAATGAGTGCTTACTGCCTGGGTTGGGGACCTCCAGGGCGCGTACGGTTCATCTGTACCCAGGAATGAGTGCTTACTGCCTGGGTTGGGGACCTCCAGGGCGCGTACGGTTCATCTGTACCCAGGAATGAGTGCTTACTGCCTGGGTTGGGGACCTCCAGGGCGCGTACGGTTCATCTGTACCCAGGAATGAGTGCTTACTGCCTGGGTTGGGGACCTCCAGGGCGCGTACGGTTCATCTGTACCCAGGAATGAGTGCTTACTGCCTGGGTTGGGGACCTCCAGGGCGCGTACGGTTCATCTGTACCCAGGAATGAGTGCTTACTGCCTGGGTTGGGGACCTCCAGGGCGCGTACGGTTCATCTGTACCCAGGAATGAGTGCTTACTGCCTGGGTTGGGGACCTCCAGGGCGCGTACGGTTCATCTGTACCCAGGAATGAGTGCTTACTGCCTGGGTTGGGGACCTCCAGGGCGCGTACGGTTCATCTGTACCCAGGAATGAGTGCTTACTGCCTGGGTTGGGGACCTCCAGGGCGCGTACGGTTCATCTGTACCCAGGAATGAGTGCTTACTGCCTGGGTTGGGGACCTCCAGGGCGCGTACGGTTCATCTGTACCCAGGAATGAGTGCTTACTGCCTGGGTTGGGGACCTCCAGGGCGCGTACGGTTCATCTGTACCCAGGAATGAGTGCTTACTGCCTGGGTTGGGGACCTCCAGGGCGCGTACGGTTCATCTGTACCCAGGAATGAGTGCTTACTGCCTGGGTTGGGGACCTCCAGGGCGCGTACGGTTCATCTGTACCCAGGAATGAGTGCTTACTGCCTGGGTTGGGGACCTCCAGGGCGCGTACGGTTCATCTGTACCCAGGAATGAGTGCTTACTGCCTGGGTTGGGGACCTCCAGGGCGCGTACGGTTCATCTGTACCCAGGAATGAGTGCTTACTGCCTGGGTTGGGGACCTCCAGGGCGCGTACGGTTCATCTGTACCCAGGAATGAGTGCTTACTGCCTGGGTTGGGGACCTCCAGGGCGCGTACGGTTCATCTGTACCCAGGAATGAGTGCTTACTGCCTGGGTTGGGGACCTCCAGGGCGCGTACGGTTCATCTGTACCCAGGAATGAGTGCTTACTGCCTGGGTTGGGGACCTCCAGGGCGCGTACGGTTCATCTGTACCCAGGAATGAGTGCTTACTGCCTGGGTTGGGGACCTCCAGGGCGCGTACGGTTCATCTGTACCCAGGAATGAGTGCTTACTGCCTGGGTTGGGGACCTCCAGGGCGCGTACGGTTCATCTGTACCCAGGAATGAGTGCTTACTGCCTGGGTTGGGGACCTCCAGGGCGCGTACGGTTCATCTGTACCCAGGAATGAGTGCTTACTGCCTGGGTTGGGGACCTCCAGGGCGCGGACGGTTCATCTGTACCCAGGAATGAGTGCTTACTGCCTGGGTTGGGGACCTCCAGGGCGCGGACGGTTCATCTGTACCCAGGAATGAGTGCTTACTGCCTGGGTTGGGGACCTCCAGGGCGCGGACGGTTCATCTGTACCCAGGAATGAGTGCTTACTGCCTGGGTTGGGGACCTCCAGGGCGCGGACGGTTCATCTGTACCCAGGAATGAGTGCTTACTGCCTGGGTTGGGGACCTCCAGGGCGCGTACGGTTCATCTGTACCCAGGAATGAGTGCTTACTGCCTGGGTTGGGGACCTCCAGGGCGCGTACGGTTCATCTGTACCCAGGAATGAGTGCTTACTGCCTGGGTTGGGGACCTCCAGGGCGCGTACGGTTCATCTGTACCCAGGAATGAGTGCTTACTGCCTGGGTTGGGGACCTCCAGGGCGCGTACGGTTCATCTGTACCCAGGAATGAGTGCTTACTGCCTGGGTTGGGGACCTCCAGGGCGCGTACGGTTCATCTGTACCCAGGAATGAGTGCTTACTGCCTGGGTTGGGGACCTCCAGGGCGCGTACGGTTCATCTGTACCCAGGAATGAGTGCTTACTGCCTGGGTTGGGGACCTCCAGGGCGCGTACGGTTCATCTGTACCCAGGAATGAGTGCTTACTGCCTGGGTTGGGGACCTCCAGGGCGCGTACGGTTCATCTGTACCCAGGAATGAGTGCTTACTGCCTGGGTTGGGGACCTCCAGGGCGCGTACGGTTCATCTGTACCCAGGAATGAGTGCTTACTGCCTGGGTTGGGGACCTCCAGGGCGCGTACGGTTCATCTGTACCCAGGAATGAGTGCTTACTGCCTGGGTTGGGGACCTCCAGGGCGCGTACGGTTCATCTGTACCCAGGAATGAGTGCTTACTGCCTGGGTTGGGGACCTCCAGGGCGCGTACGGTTCATCTGTACCCAGGAATGAGTGCTTACTGCCTGGGTTGGGGACCTCCAGGGCGCGTACGGTTCATCTGTACCCAGGAATGAGTGCTTACTGCCTGGGTTGGGGACCTCCAGGGCGCGTACGGTTCATCTGTACCCAGGAATGAGTGCTTACTGCCTGGGTTGGGGACCTCCAGGGCGCGTACGGTTCATCTGTACCCAGGAATGAGTGCTTACTGCCTGGGTTGGGGACCTCCAGGGCGCGTACGGTTCATCTGTACCCAGGAATGAGTGCTTACTGCCTGGGTTGGGGACCTCCAGGGCGCGTACGGTTCATCTGTACCCAGGAATGAGTGCTTACTGCCTGGGTTGGGGACCTCCAGGGCGCGTACGGTTCATCTGTACCCAGGAATGAGTGCTTACTGCCTGGGTTGGGGACCTCCAGGGCGCGTACGGTTCATCTGTACCCAGGAATGAGTGCTTACTGCCTGGGTTGGGGACCTCCAGGGCGCGTACGGTTCATCTGTACCCAGGAATGAGTGCTTACTGCCTGGGTTGGGGACCTCCAGGGCGCGTACGGTTCATCTGTACCCAGGAATGAGTGCTTACTGCCTGGGTTGGGGACCTCCAGGGCGCGTACGGTTCATCTGTACCCAGGAATGAGTGCTTACTGCCTGGGTTGGGGACCTCCAGGGCGCGTACGGTTCATCTGTACCCAGGAATGAGTGCTTACTGCCTGGGTTGGGGACCTCCAGGGCGCGTACGGTTCATCTGTACCCAGGAATGAGTGCTTACTGCCTGGGTTGGGGACCTCCAGGGCGCGTACGGTTCATCTGTACCCAGGAATGAGTGCTTACTGCCTGGGTTGGGGACCTCCAGGGCGCGTACGGTTCATCTGTACCCAGGAATGAGTGCTTACTGCCTGGGTTGGGGACCTCCAGGGCGCGTACGGTTCATCTGTACCCAGGAATGAGTGCTTACTGCCTGGGTTGGGGACCTCCAGGGCGCGTACGGTTCATCTGTACCCAGGAATGAGTGCTTACTGCCTGGGTTGGGGACCTCCAGGGCGCGTACGGTTCATCTGTACCCAGGAATGAGTGCTTACTGCCTGGGTTGGGGACCTCCAGGGCGCGTACGGTTCATCTGTACCCAGGAATGAGTGCTTACTGCCTGGGTTGGGGACCTCCAGGGCGCGTACGGTTCATCTGTACCCAGGAATGAGTGCTTACTGCCTGGGTTGGGGACCTCCAGGGCGCGTACGGTTCATCTGTACCCAGGAATGAGTGCTTACTGCCTGGGTTGGGGACCTCCAGGGCGCGTACGGTTCATCTGTACCCAGGAATGAGTGCTTACTGCCTGGGTTGCGGAGAGTGCTTACTGCCTGGGTTGGGGACCTCCAGGGCGCGTACGGTTCATCTGTACCCAGGAATGAGTGCTTACTGCCTGGGTTGGGGACCTCCAGGGCGCGTACGGTTCATCTGTACCCAGGAATGAGTGCTTACTGCCTGGGTTGGGGACCTCCAGGGCGCGTACGGTTCATCTGTACCCAGGAACGAGTGCTTACTGCCTGGGTTGGGGACCTCCAGGGCGCGGACGGTTCATCTGTACCCAGGAACGAGTGCTTACTGCCTGGGTTGGGGACCTCCAGGGCGCGGACGGTTCATCTG
>JBBPBX010099846.1:0-12463 GCA_038048925.1 Garcialebias charrua | reverse complement strand
GGACAAGGGGAAAGGTATGATGTCAACTTCCTCTTCTTTGGTGGGACTGCAAGGCCTCTCCAGTTTTCCAATGCTGCTGTTTCTTCTGTGTTCGGTTCCTGAGAGTAGTTTTCATCCAATTCTTGTTCCTCAGAACTTTCGATTGGATTCTGAAGCTTCACTGTTTCTTCTTTTCTGGCAGTCTCTGCTTCTTTTTTTATTTTTTTGGCAGAACAGATCCTCATGTTTCCCTCAATGAAACCAAGATGACGTGAAATGAATTTATCAACCCTAATAGGAAGATTTTCATGCTTGAACAAGCCATGTTTAATGTTCTTGAACTCGGCTTCAACATTAGCTGAAGTTGCAGTGAGCTTTTCGCTGTGAAACAGGGGAACCATTACTGCAGTCCAGAGTGGTAGGTATCCTCCCAATCTTATTAGGTGTGGGACAAGCTCAGGTAGATAGTGCATATTGTCTCGATCACCATTGACTTCAGCGTGGCACTTACTCTCCTCACAAATATCTGTCACCCACTTCCTCAACTCAGTATTTATTTGTGTGCCTTGTTCAAATCTAACGTCTTCTGCTTCCTCTTCACTGGAAATGGGCGTAGTGTCATCTGCTATTTTGCTTTTAAGGTTTGATTTGCACACTTCTGACATGATGGGATTACCATGACTGTCATTACCTTCTGTCTCACTTAATGCAAACGAAAATTTTTGCTGCACAAACCAGCACAAACGGAGCACTACAAAAGTAGACCACTTTGGTTTGATTTGGAGCAAGTTGTAGGGATGTGACCTTTGGATGACCTATAAATAATTTTTAATATCTCATAAACCAAAGTAGCACAAACGAAAATTTTTGTTGCACAAACCAGCACAAACGGAGCACTACAAAAGTAGACCACTTTGGTTTGATTTGGAGCAAGTTGTATCAATATGACCTCTGGATGACCTATAAATAATTTTTAATATCTCATAAACCAAAGCAGCACAAATGAAATTTTTTGCTGCACAAACCAGCACAAATGGAGCACTACAAAAGTAGACCACTTTGGTTTGATTTGGAGCAAGTTGTAGAGATGTGACCTTTGGATGACCTATAAATAATTTTTAATATCTCATAAACCAAAGTAGCACAAACGAAAATTTTTGCTGCACAAACCTGCACAAACGTAGCTGAGTTGATTGACACCAATTTCGTATGATTTCGAGAAGGTGGGGGGGCAGGTTGACCTTTTGACCTTTACACTTTCATTAATATCTTCAAAACCAAAGCAGCACAAACGAAAATTTTTGCTGCACAAACCAGCACAAACGTAGCCGAGTTGATTGACACCAATTTCGTTTGATTTGAAGAAGGTGGGGGGGCTGGTTGACCTTTGATGACCTCTAGAAACATTTCTTTATAACTTTAAAATGATAGCGGCACAAACGAAAATTTTTGCTGCACAAACCAGCACAAACGTAGCACAAACGTTTGACGCCAATTTGGTTTGATTTCGAGAAGGTGGGGGGGCCAACTTCACTCAGGTTATTAAAGCTCCGTGTCAGCGTGTCTTCAGCACTGCGTTGCTTCGTCCAACTTCAAACTAACTTTACCGCGGTGTTTGCTGCTGGAAACAACGCGAAGTAGGAGCTCCTGATTCAGCTGTGACACATCATGGTACAACTTTCTGCATGTCCCAAAATAACTGCTAGTTTGTTCCACACACTCTGGTGAGTTTTGTTATATTATTTATAGATAATTATTGTTTGAATTGATTGTTTGAATTTATTTTGTTTTAAGAAGGAGCAAATATGATTTTTTTTCATCTGTTGCTACCTTTCATTTTATATGTTGTTTTTTTCCCTTTCATATATCTGTAAATTGTCAGAGTCAGTCAGAGTCAGAGAGTCTTTATTGTCATTTGCACCGCATGTGGTACATGTGATGAAAACGAGATTATGTACACAGGGTCCCAGTTACATCCAACAACAAAATGCAAGAGAAAAACAGTAATAACATCTAGGATTAACTAAGAAAACATCAACTAGAAATACACTAAGCCCTAATGTAGTAGAAAAACATCATTATATATAAACAGCAGCACGAACATGAGTCTGTATGAGCAGATGGTCACAGATGAACACAGCAACAAGAAAACAGATCAGCATCAGCATGATGTGATATTTCACAGTGATTATTCTTATTATTTATTAATTCATGAGTCTAACAGCCTCAGGGTAGAAGCTGTTCCTCAGTCTAGTTGTTCTACATTTGATGCTCCTCAACCTATGTCCTGAGGGGAGTGGGGCAAAGAGTGTGTGTGCTGGGTGAGTGAGGTCTTTCATGATGCAGGTGGCTCTTTTCCTGCATCTGGAGGTGTAAATGTCTGTGATGGTGGGGAGACTGACTCCCACAGACTTCTGTGCAGCCTTCACCACTCTCTGCAGAGCTTTTCTCTCTGCAACTGTGCAGCCTCCATGCCACACGTTGATGCTGGAGCACAGGACGCTCTCCACTGCACACCTGTAGAACGAGGTGAGGACTGGGCTTCTCAGACCGGCTCGTCTCAGCCGTCTGAGGAAGTAGAGTCTCTGATGACCTTTCTTGATCAGGCTGGTGGTGTTATTGCTCCAGCTGAGGTTATCATTCATGTGTACACCCAGGTATTTGTAGCTGGAGACCACCTCCACCGCAGATCCACCTATATACAGTGGGGTGTGGGTGTGTTTGTTCCTTCTGAAGTCCACAATCATCTCCTTCGTCTTCTTCACATTCATGTGAAGGTTGTTCTCTTTGCACCAGCTCTCCAGATGTTCCACCTCCTGTCTGTAGCTGGATTCATCATTATCTGTGATGCATCCCACCACAGCTGTATCATCTGCAAACTTAACAATATGACAGCCTGGATGTGTGGCTGTACAATCATATGTGAGCAGAGTGAACAGAAGAGGGCTCAGCACACATCCCTGAGGAGAGCCAGTGCTGAGGGTGATGGTGGAGGAGGAGAAGTTGTGGATCTTCACGGACTGTGGTCTGTGACCACAGTCCGTGAATAATATTGCAGTTTTATCAGGTTATTTTTTATGCTTTTTTTATGTGTGTCGCAGCTGTACCTGTAGTAGAAGTTTATAGCCATAAAATAGTTATTGAGGCTTGGATTGATTCAGACGGAGCACTACTGAAGGCCTAGGTGTGAAATGCACGGCCCGCCACTGATATATATATATATATATATATATATATATAGATAGATAGATAGATAGATAGATAGATAGATAGATAGATAGATAGATATATGTATATATATTATATATATATAATAAATAAACGCACACACAGCATACATATAGGTGCGTGTGTTTATTTGCCAGTTATGAACGAAAATATTAGTATAATTTAATTACTGACTACATAAAATCATAACACTAAAAGCTGTCTCTTAAATCATACCTGGTGTTCTCGATCATCTGGAGGATACAGAGTCTTTTTTCAGGTGGTTTCTCGTAGCCCAGCCACAAAGAAGGATGCAGGTTTTTGTTTTCGGAGCATGTTCAACACACACTAGTTGCAGCCACTAATTCAGCTTCGTGTGATTATTCATACAGCCATGAACAGCGCAACAGGTACCCGAGCTCCTCAAGACATCTTCGTGACAATATTAGCTCGAAATAACAGAAAACAGAACTTCAACAGAACTTCTACGATGCGCGCAGATTAGCAAGCAAACAACGAGGAGCCAATGCAAAAATTCTACTTCCGGGGTCAAACGGAAGTACGGCACATTGTCGCTTCTACAGTGACACCCCCAAGAATAAGGTGGCTACATTTGTTGTTTTTTCGTTTAAAAAGGGTCAGGGTTACCAATGAATAATTCTTCAGTTAAATAGTCTGTGCTGTTTTGTACAGGACTTGACATCAACATTTGTTGAATATATGATGAGTGACACTACTATATTTGTGTGTGGGCACTATTTTGTGTGGCGGAGGGCTACGCCTTTGTATAAAGAACAATAAAGGCGGAGCAATCTCTCTCTTCCCCGCTAGACGTCCAGAGCATGTGGACGTGTGTTCGTGAGCAGCAGAGGGTTCCGCACGAACAGAGTTGATGTCTCCTGTCTTTACTGATGTTTAGCTATGAGTAAAGATGTACTCTACAGAGAAAGGCGATGACGAGGGTGCTGATGGCGTTCACGAAAGTGAAGTAGCACAGCTTCATGCAGGCGGACCAACCGGTCCGACGGCGACTTTGCCAACAGGTTATGGGCCCAGTTTGCTAACTGGCTACCAGCCCAGCCCCGTGGGTCAACCCAGTCCTTCAAGCTACGAGCCCGGGCGAGGTCCCAGGCAGGCAAGACCCAAGTGCAACGGTACACGGAAGGGGACTACCGCCACATTTTGACGGAGACGAGAGCCGCTACCACATCTGGGAAGCTAGGTTTTTAGTGTACCTAAAAACCATCGGTCTGAAAGAAGCTATCCTGGGGGGCGAGCTTGTAGCGGGAACTGCAGAAAATGAACTGGCATATGCAGAACTGTGTGGTTGTTTAGATGACAAGACGCTAATGCTAATCTTGTACGAAGCGCCAGATGACGGCAAGAAAAGCCTAGAAATACTGAGACGCCATTTTGAGTCCGAAGAAAAGCTACGAATCATCGAGCTATACACAGAGCTAACGAACATGCTAATGGCTAATGGAGAAACATTAGCGGACTTTATTGCACGTGTCGAGAAGATAGTAGCCGCATTAAACAGGGCTAAAGAGACACTCAGCGACGCACTGCTGATGGCGATGGTGTTAAAAGGTCTCACAGAAGAGTACAACCCGTTTTCTGTGCATGTGACGCAAACGAAAGAAAAGCTAACTTTCAACGAGTTCAAAGCTAGGCTAAGAAGCTACGAGTGCACGCTACGTTACTGCAACAGGCCTAGAGCAGACGAAGTAATGACTGTAATTACAAGCCTTCTAAACCGAAGTTTAGAGAGAAAAAGTATTTCAACGGAGAATGCTTTATTTGTGAAAGAGTGGGCCATAGAGCGAGAGACTGCAGGAGTAAAGACAAGAAAGCTCAGCGCGGATGGATGGGCGCGCGCAGCAGCAACAAGGCGGCAGTTATTACAGACACTGAACAACGAACTGTTCGAGTGAAAGGTGGGAATCGAACTACGGATGAAGGAGAGACGTGTGTGCTTCGGGTGAGTGAATGGCAACACCACAGCAGCAAAATTTACTGGTCGATAGCGGCGCTTCTGCTCACATTATGACGGATGAGAGCCAGTTCATCAAATTTGATGAGAGGTTCCAGCCCAGGAACCACACCATGCAGCTGGCAGATGGAACACGGACCACCGGCAGTGTTCTGAAGAAGGGAGACGCGCAGATCGAGCTGACCGACAGTGATGGGAAAGTTGTGAGTGTCGTACTCAAAAATGTACTCCTGATTCCTGAGTACCCACAAAACATCCTATCGGTGGATACAGCAAAGTCGAGAGGAGTAAGATTCAACTTTGAGAAGAATAATAACAAAATGATCTTTCCAAATGGTACAACGTGCAGAATGAAGGTAAAAGACAGATTGTACTACCTGGACACGGTAACAGTGAAAGATGTAAATGTTGAAGACTCCTGTAATGTAACTTTGGATGTGAAAACATGGCATGGGGTAATGGGTCACTGTAACTACAGTATGATGATATAGTGAAACTTGAAACAGTTGTAAATGGTATGAAGATCAAAGATAAAAATGCAAGACCCAGTCAATGTGAAATTTGTCTAGAGGGAAATTTTTCACAGAACAGAAATAGACAAAGTGATGTGAGAGCTAAGGAGCCATTAGAGTTAGTACACACTGACCTGGGTGGACCAATTTCACCAGAGTCATTTGAGGGGTACATATATGCCATCACTTTTACTGATGATTTTTCTGGTGCCATTTATGTGTATTTTATTAGGAACAAGAACAAAGCAGTTGAAGCAACAAAGCAGTTCTAGGCAGATACAGCACCTTACGGTAAGGTAAAACGACTCAGATCTGACAACGGGACAGAGTTTGTGTCAAAAGAGTACCAGTCATTGTTGAGGAACAAAGGTATAAGACACGAAAGGGCAGTGCCCTACTCTCCCCATCAGAATGGGACAGCAGAGAGGAATTGGCGCACATTATTTGAGATGGTCAGATGCATGCTGATTGAGTCAGGTTTACCCAAAGAGTTATGGCCTTATGCAGCCAGAACAGCTGCAGTTACAGAAAACCCCCTACTTACGACTCCATCGAACTACGAACAACGGGACCTACGAACGTATCATATTTAATAAAAATATGAAATTACTGTATTAAAAAATATATATATTTTTTTTTTTTTTTGTGTTTAAATGTTCTTAATTTCATGTGTACATCACTTTGTTGCAGCTGTGGTTGTTTTAAAGGCTTTATAAATAATAATTATGATAAAAATGATCATTTCTGATCATTTTTGAGCAATCTTGGGCAGCAGGAAGTAGGTCTTCAGTTTACACGGTCACAAATTAATGTAGAACACCGGACGCCATTTTAGGTTCAGTCACGGGGGTCTCCGGTCACAAATTAATGTAGAACACCGGACGCCATTTTAGGTTAGCTGCCGGGAGCCGGCCTTTGAAGACTGGTGACCAGGATCGCATCATATGGATTAATTACTAGCTGGAATCGCTCTGTGGACGTCTCAGGCTGGAGCAGCAGCTGCAGATTGATCGCCGATCGCGCCGCACCGCCGCTCCAACACCAGCCCATGGCCTGGCTAGCAGAAGCTAGCCAGCTAGCTAACACAGGCCTTGAGCAACTGCGGTGGTTCACTCGCCGGCTGCCGCGCTGCTCGGCCCGACAACAATCATGGCAACGCATGGCAACCTAAGATGTCGGCTTTGACCATCTCAAAGTAAGAAAATATATTTTTATTTATTCTGTAAATGTGAATAGCAATGTTTAACATTACAGTACACTACTGTACATGCTTAAATGTGTGCGCGCGCTCCGTTAGCGGTATTTCCACGACCTACGAACGGAATAAGGACCTACGAACTGGACGCTATTTTCACCCCCTAGCTACGGCAGAATCGAGCTGCGAACAGTTCTTATCTCCCTAACTCGTACATAACTAGGGGGTCACCTGTATAAGGAACAGGTGTTACTGTAAGAGAACAGGGGAGATACCCTATTTCCTTTTTACATGAAAGAGACCAATCTATCAAAGATGAAGAAGTTTGGTTCCAAATGTATGGTGTATGAGAAAAACAGAAAGAAATTAGACCCTAAGGGAAAAATGGGAATTTTTGTTGGTTTTGATCGTCATTCACCTGCTTACTGTATTTGGTTTATTTTCCAGAGACAAACAAGGTTCAGAAACACAGACTGGTCCACTCTATTGAGAAGAGCACAACTGAGAGGTGTACACAGACTGACTGGAGACAACCAGAGGACCACTACGTAGAGTGGGTAATTACACCTGCACAACAGTCAACCACTGACAGGTTCAGAGGAACAGATAGTCACTGACACTGAGAGAGACTCAGAGATGGACACAGGTCCTACCACTGACACTGAAAGAGACTCAGAGATGGACACAGGTTCCACTACTGACACCCAGACTCCACGTATTTCAGGTATAATCAGAAGGAAACCTAAATACTATGAATGTGCAGTGCAGAGCAGTGAGTTAACTATTGACTATTGTTACAGAGCCACAGTTGGGCTACCACAGACTTATAGAGAAGCTTTAGCATCACCAAAAAGTGATATGTGGACGAAGGCAATGAGAGAAGAAATGATGTCATTTAAAGAGAACAACACCTTTACACTAGTACCGTTACCAGAGGGTAGACAGACAGTGGGGGGAAGGTGGGTGTACGCTCTTAAGGGAGATGACAAAAACAATGAGACGTATAAAGCAAGGTATGTCGCAAAAGGATATAGCCAGGTAGAAGGACTTGACTATTCAGAGACATTCTCTCCAACTGCAAACCTGACGTCATTACGTGTGTTGATGCAATTAGCTGCACAACACGACTTGACACTGAACCAGATGGACGTTAAGGCCGCATATCTACATGCACCCATTGACCATGAGATCTACATGGATCAACCAGAAGGTTTTCAGGTCAAATCAAAGAGGGGTGAACAACTTGTGTGTAAGCTAAACAAGTCTATTTATGGATTAAAACAATCTGGGAGGAACTGGAACATGATGCTTCATGAGTTCCTGATGTTGAATAAATTTGACCAGAGTCAAGCTGATCATTGTATCTACCGGTACACGAGGTTTTCTGAAGAAGAAAAAGTGATTCTGTTAGTGTGGGTCGATGATATAGTTGTGGCCGCGAGCAACAAGGCCTGCATGAGAGAGGTCAAAGAGAAACTGATGAGTAAGTTTAAAATGAAAGATCTTGGTCACATTACACAGTTTATTGGGATTGATTTCACACAAAGTGAAGGTTCAATAAAAATGAGCCAGTCCAGATATGTAGAGAAAATATTGGAAAGGTTCGGTATGGCTGAGTGTAAACCCAGAGCCACCCTGAGTGAAATCAAATGTGATTTAGTTCCAGAGGGGGAACAAACTGACCAAAGAAAATACAGAGAAATGCTGGGCAGCCTGATCTACATCGTGACCTGTACTAGGCCTGATATCAGCTGGATTGTAAGCAGACTGTCACAACATATGTCTGACCCCAGAGAAAAACATATGATTGCTGTGAAGCATCTGTACAAGTATTTACAAGGAACAAAAGACTATGAGATGTGTTATAAGAAGTGTAACACTAAACTAGAGCTGATAGGATATTCAGATGCCGATTGGGCCAACGACGTGATGGACAGAAAGAGCACAACAGGCTACTGCTTTAGTCTGAATGCAAAAGGAGCTATCGTTTCATGGAGAACGAAGAAGCAGCAAACAGTTGCGTTATCAACGTGTGAAGCTGAATATGTAGCATTGGCTGCTACTGTACAGGAAGCGCTCTATCTGTCACAACTTCTGAAAGACTTGAATAACAGTTCAGAGAAAGCTGTTAAAGTGTTTGAGGATAACCAAGGGACGATACGCCTTGCAAAGAATCCTGTAAATCGCCAGAGGAGCAAACACGTGGACATTAAGTATCACTTTATCAGAGAAAGTGTGTTACAGGATCAAGTTGTCTTGGTGTACTGTCCTACTGACGAGATGGCAGCAGATGTGTTCACAAAATCTGCTACGAAAGCCAAGTTACTGAAATTTGGTTCTTACATGTTTGGACTTTAAAAAGTCAATTCACAGAGTGTGAGTGTCACCATTGAGTGGGGGTGTTGAATATACGATGAGTGACACTACTGTATTTGTGTGTGGGCACTATTTTGTGTGGCGGAGGGCTACGCCTTTGTATAAAGAACAATAAAGGCGGAGCAATCTCTCTATTCCCCGCTAGACGTCCAGAGCGTGTGGACGTGTGTTAGTGAGCAGCAGAGGGTTCCGCACGAACCGAGTTGATGTCTCCTGTCTTTACTAATGTTCAGCTGTGAGTAAAGATGTACTCTACAGAGAAGGGCGATGATGAGGATGCTGATGGCGTTCGTTCACGTAAGTGAAGTGGGGCAGCTTCATGCTTAAGCAAACTAAAATATGTACACTTCAGTCAGTTTTACAGATACTGAGCTAAAGTTTAGATTGGTTGTAGCTGAGAGTCATCCCCAACACATACTCTGAGAGCAAACCCAAGGACCAGATCAGCATTTTAGCTGAAGCTAGGCTGAGTTTAGGGTTTGATCTGAACCAGAAAGTTTGAGGTAGAGCGAGCTCCACAATTATAGGAGAACGAGGGGATGGAGGTCACGAGGAGTGCTGGGCTGAACACTCTGAAAAATCTGTAGGGACTCAGTCCTGAGTGGCTCCAGACCCAAAGAGCTAACACCATGCAGCTGTAATTTATCTGAAGGTGGTTTCACCTCGCTCGTTAGTCATACGCTCGTTAGGCGTCAATGAAAAACTCAGGTGTAACTTTACAGGACTGGAGGGCAGAGTGAAAGAGACACACAAAACTGTCCTTCAGTCCATTTAACTTTAAATATTTAAAAGGTTTATTTGCAGAAATTACCACGAAAAACTTGAATTTATCTGAAAACAGCTAAATATGCAACAAAAAAAAGTGGCTGAAAAGGTAGAACAAGCTTAAATTAGCAAATATTTATATGATTAAACTTAAACTAGGGTGAATATCAAATATTGTTTTATTTTGATTATTACAGCTGAAACCAAGTACCTGATGATCCAGCTATGACAATGTAAGCAGTGATGTTATTTAGACAGAATTTGAGTGAAATTTCGTTTTTGATGTGATGATTGACTTATAAACTCTTAATATATAGGTGGGTGGACATGGATATGATGTTCGTAAAAGAAATAATGAGTTATGTTATTGAACCGTTTACATATATATGCAATTTATCATTTTCAACAGGAATATTTCCAGATAACATGAAAGTAGCAAAGGTAATTGCCTCTTTTTAAAAATGGTTGATAAATGTGTATTCAATAATTATAGGCCAATATCATTGTTACCACAGTTCTCAAAAATTCTAGAAAAACTATTTGTGACCAGATTGGATCAATTTATTGATAAACAAAGTAGCAGTCAGTATGGGTTTAGAGGAAAAAACTCTACATCAATGGCTCTCATGGATTTAATGGAACAAATAACTAATGCTGTCGATCATAAACAGTACTGTGTTAGTGTTTTTGTTGATCTAAAAAAACATTCTCCTTGAAAAACTAAATAAATATGGTATTAGAGGACCAGCATTACAGTGGGTATCTAGCTATTTGAAAGATAGGAAACAGTTTGTGCAAATAAATGATGTTAGATCTGACCTCCGTGATATCACTTGTGGAGTTCCTCAGGGCTCTGTGCTTGGACCAAAGTTATTTATTTTATATGTGAATGACTTGGTAAATGTGTCAGGACTTCTTAAATGTGTTCTTTTTGCCGATGACACCACATTTTTCTGTTCGGGTAAAGACATAAAACAGATTTTGGATATGATGAAAACAGAATTTATAAAAATACAAACTTGGTTTAAATTAAACAAATTATCTTTGAATTTAGATAAAACTAATTACATGATATTCAGTAACAAAAAGAGAATTGTTGACGATCCATTTGAAATTGAAGATGTTGTGATCTGTAAAGTGAGTGAAGTGAAGTTTCTGGGTGTTATCATTGATGACAAACTGACATGGAAACATCATGTAAATTCCATTAAAACAAAAATAGCTAGATCAATTGCAGTACTGTATAAAGTCAGGGATTTTTTAATTGATAAAGCTCTGTATATGTTGTATAACACAATCATTGTTCCACATTTAATCTATTGTATTGAGGTTTGGGGAAAAGCATGCAAAACAATTACAAAGCCTGTTTTTATTTTACAAAAGAGAGCTGTAAGAGTAATCACCAGAAAACATTTCAGTCACCCATCAAACACCTTGTTTCTTCAGCTAAATTTATTGAAATTCCAGGAATTGGTAGAATATAGTATTTTATCAGTTATGTATAGGGCTCATAATAACACATTACCTTTAAATATCCAAAGAAATTTTATAAAAAGACAAAGTTATTACAATCTCAAAGGGACAGAGATATTCATCAAACCACAATTCAGAACCAGCTTAAAGGGACGGTCTACCTCAATTCAGGGAGTTCGATTGTGGAATGTTCTGGAGAGTGATGTTAAAAATGCAAAATCAATGTATACATTTAAGAAAAAGGTCAAAAAGGACTTGCTCAAAAACTATATATGATGTAGCTTAGTGTGTTTGTGTATTACACTTATGTTGTACTTATGATGTAGCTTAGTGTGTTTGTGTATTACAGTTAGAAAAATTAAGTAGAGTTATTCATTTTGTGATGTAGTTTGTGTATTACAGTTAGAAAAATTAAGTAGAGTTATTCATTTTGTGATGTAGTTTGAAGGTTATCATTGGTTGAACAAACTGTGAAATAAGGGGCAGATATAATAAGATTTCATCTTCTTTCTGCTCCTTTCATTTTATACTTGTATTCTTGTATCTGATTAAACTGTTTTGTATTGTTCTTTTAAAATGAATGAATAAACATCAAATCAAATATATAGTGAACATTCAGTGCAGTTAGACAGGCACATTACATCATTGGAAATATGAATGATGTTTTTCATAACGTATATTAGAATAAACGTATACAATAAAACAGATACTTCAAAGGGACTCATCTTTTTTAAACTATAAGTAATGTTGAATAATTATTAGATACATTAATTAACACATTACCATTCACTGCTCTGTAGACGACTAAGAACGGTTTCCATCACTTCAATGTCAGATCCTTCCTCCTCTGAAAACTCTGGTTACCCCTCGCTTCCAGAACGGTAAGGCTCATATAAATACAACTGCAGACCTAAATTAGAACCTGCTGTTTCTTGTTCATCATCCGAACTAACTTTGGCTTTC
>JBBPBX010099844.1:0-12463 GCA_038048925.1 Garcialebias charrua | reverse complement strand
GGAGATGTAGTGGACATGACCTTGTCCACTTTTAAGACACCTGTGTACTTTTGAACTGTCCAGTGATGACCTTTACTGACCTCTCAGTAAAGCAGGACATTTAACACAATTATTCCATTAGTTATAATCTGAGGACATATAGTCACTAAAAGAGACTATTTCTATATCTTGATTTTATTCTAATGTAATCAAGAATAACTTTTCTCATTTTCATGATATGTGCTTTTATGCTGTGTTATTCTGAAATGTGTTAATTACTGTCTTCACTGCTGTGTTTAAAGGTGAAGCCTTCGGGTCACAGAGACCGGACGGTTTTGTTTAGAAACTCAGAGACAGTCTGATGAGCAGGGCTCCAGCGTTATCTGTCTTTTTTCCTAAACATTTCTCTCTGCTGCTGGCTTGTAACCTTGGGTTTGATAAAGCAAGTGAACTCCTCTCTGTGTTCCTGCTTTTAAGTTCTAACTGTGCGGAAACGCTTCAGTCTTTGAATGGACAAAGAGTTTGAATGGACGGAGACCTGAAAGCTCTCTGCCTTGCAGCTGGTCAAGCTTGGTCAAGAGCCAAAGACTAACTTGTCAGCTAGAACTGATGGACGTCTCCATCCAGTTCCCCGAGCAAAAGCTCCAAAGTTCTTAATGAACTTCCTTTGAGAAACATCTCGTCTTGAAGTCAGCCAGAAGCTGCCACATGTTTCTGACGGCTGACGCGGATCCGAGGAGACGTTGGAAGTAAACGACCAGTTCAGACGTACGAGGGCCGGAAGGACTCCGTGCACCTGGGAGGCTGGCAATATCTTTATCAGACGCATCGTCAAAAGGTAAAGAGCGGTTTACAAACGTACCTGGGATTTAGCCGAAGTCGGATGGAATGTGTCATCTCTGGTTACACTCGAGATAAATAACTTAATCTCTCCAACCTCTTATTCCTCCTACTCTTTCCCCTCTCTATCTAAGCTGGAAACTATATTTTTAAGCTAAAAGAGCCCACAGACTAAATATGTTAACATCCAATATTTATGTCTGTTGTGTTGAATTTAAGTGTGCTGACGTTTTAAATTGAAAGAAAGTGAAATCATGTCAATCAAGTGTAATGGTGTTAATTTAGTTGATTTATTCTAAATAAATGATAGTGTCTCTTTGACATATCAAACTAAGTTAACGTCTTTGTCACTTAATGGCTCTGTTTATTTATCCATCATAAAGATCACAGAAATATTGAATAAACTGAAAAAGAAGAGAATCCGTGAATTTACTATTCAATCTGAATAAGTAGATTAATTAAGGATAAAGAGGTCAGTATTAATATTGACCTCCACTTTAATTCTTACAACCCTTTTGTCATCCATGGTTGGTCAACCATATTTCTCTTTGTGTAATTTGTTTGCACACAATTTTTTTCATACAGAGATTCCAAGATATTCATAAACTCATCATATGCTCTGTTCACATCATCAACATACACTTCATTCCAGTCTTGTTTATCTAGATCCTTTTTTAATTTTTCCAAAACTTTTTTTGACGTGTTTATGATATTTTTCTTCGTTGTAACTGCTTTTGTGATGCTTTGATCATTTTTATAGAGTGTGAAAACTGGTAAATGATCACTTAAGTCGGTCGTGAAGATACCACCTATCACATCCCCATTTGTTATATTTGTGAAAATACTATCAATTATTGTGGCATTATGAGTTGTAATTCTTGTTGGCTTTGATATCAATGGATACATATTTAAACTGTACATTGAGTTTATAAATGTGCTGATGTTATTTGAATCTGTTTTATTTCCCATATCAATGTTAAAGTCTCCACACAAAAAAACTTTTTTATTAAAACTCTTCTCCATTAGCTCCAAGATTTTATCCGTGAATATTTCTATATTTGCTCCTGGTGATCTATATACACAACTTATTATTATGTTTTTATCGTTTTTGTTTATTATTTCTATTGTTATCATTTCCATAATATTATCAACTATTATTGACATTTCACTATTTAATTTACATTTTATTTCATTATTGACAAATAGAGCGACTCCACCACCTCTTTTATTATTTCTGTTCATATGATATAATTCATACCCCTCGATGTGAATATTACTTGTGTTATCATCATTGAGCCATGTCTCTGACAGCGCTATTATCGTAAAAGTTCTATTTAACTGTTTTAAGTAATCTGTTATTTTGGATATGTTTGCATTTATACTTCTGCTATTAAAGTGAATAATAGAGAGAACTCCATTTGATATATTGATGTCATTAAACTGCTCTTCATTATAATATTCGCTATCTTTTATTACAGGAAAATTTTTTGCATCAATCACATTTTCAACATTACATATTTTAGGTTCTGAGTCTTCGTATGTTGTCATGTTCTAATGTATTTGTTCATTTCACTGTATATTTTGTCCATTTTGAGTGTGAGTTGTTTCATTGATTTGTAATTTTTCATCTCCCGAGTTCATCTAGATCCTTCAGTTCTTTTATCATTGTAGGCTGAGACCCTTCCTGTGTTTTGATAAAGATGTATCTATTTCTTGTCCATGTTGATGCTATTTTGTTCTGTTTTTTTTAACAACCTTGCTTCATGTGCAATGTTTCCATTTTTTTTGGTTAGATGTTCATTTACGTAAACGTTTGATCCCCGTAGATTTTTTTTTGCTTGCATAATTACATTGTTTTTTAACTTCCTGCTAATGAACTTGACGACTACTGACGGATTGAATCTTGGTGATTTACTGGGCAGGGTGTGACAGAACGAAATGTCCCTATGTTCTATGTTAATGTTCTTGTTCTGTAAAAAAGTAACTACATGCTCCTTCAGAGTCTGTAGTTCTTCCTGAGATGCATTCTCAGTTGGGTCCTTGTTAGTAAGAGTTCTTGCCTATGTCTGACACTTACTAACATCAAGTCCTGAGATCACCAAGTTTTCTTGCTTTGTGTATTGTTCTAAGTCATCTATTTTTCATTCCAGTTCAGCTATTTTATTGTCTTTGCTAATTATCAGTTCTTTCAGTTGTCTTATTTCCTCAACCAGATTGGACTGGGAATCCAGTTTTGCTGATAATTTTGCTAGTTGTTCACCCATAAAGTTTAGTGAATCTTTAAAGTCTTGCATTTCTGCTGAGTTGTTTCCCTTCGACTCTGGTGCTTTTTGTCCACCTTTTCTCATCATACTTACAGAGTTAGTAGTCTAGTGGTAGCAGGTCTCTGGTTTGTTTGCTGAACCACGTGGCCCTTCCACGAGGCTCACAGGCCTAACGATGGTGGCTGTGGCCCAGCACCCAGATCAGCAGTTATCAGATCAGAACTCACGGTTTCAGCAGCCTGCAGCAATCAGATCTGTTATCCGAAGAGGTTTGCTCACTAGCCCGGCTTAGACGGCGGTCCTCCGGTTCACGCACGGCGCCCGGCCTCCTCCAGTCGCAGCAGCTCTGATGTTAGCCCAGTTAGCACAGCACGTAGCTCCAGGCGCAGCTCCGACGCCAGCCCAGCTCCAGACGGCGGTCCTCCGGCTCGCGCACGATGCCCGGCCCAGCTTGAAGCTCCAGGCGACGGTCCTCCGGTTCGCTCACGGCGCTCGGCCCAGCTCGAAGCTCCAGGCGGCGGTCCTCCGGTTCGCGCACGTGCTCGGCCCAGCTCGAAGCTCCAGGCGGCGGTCCTCCGGCTCGCGCATGTGCTCGGCCTCCTCCGGTCACAGCAGCTCGGATGCTAGCTTAGTTAGCACAGCACGTAGCTCAGATGCTAGTCCAGCTCGTAGCTCCCGACAGCGGTACACCAGTACTTGCATGGCGCTCAGCCTCCTTCGGTCGCAACAGCTCCGAGGTCTGCACACAATACCTGTCGACGGCTTTTCAGTCCGTGCAGCGTTCAGCCCTCTCTGGTTGCGGCGGCTTCGAGGTCGGCTAGCCAGCTTAGCCTGTGGCTCGAGACGCAAGCTCACAGATCCGCGCTCGGCCCCCTCCAATCAAAGATTCAAAATCGGTCAGCCAGCTCAGCTCTTTTATCCATTTATAACTTATAACATTTATAATTTATAAACATTTATCCACCTTATTCCTGATTTGGCGCCACTACCCATAATTCATAGCGGAAGACGGTTGTTTACTTCCGCTTGCGCTGTTGTTTACAGTTGTGGAAGATGGCGAACAAACAGACTACAGACTCTTGACCAAGGCGAAAGAGTTAGATACAGTATCTGCAAAAAATAGCAGCGGAGTTGACCCCTATGAGTTGGAGAAAGAAATCATGTCAGACGAAGCGGACAAGTTGTCACCGAGAAGTTACTCTGATATCGTTAATTATTTAGTGAATACGAGGAGTGCACACAACGGAGTAGCTTCACAGCTTTAAAGCCATGGATGCTTATAACCAGTAACAGATTTGTGAAGGACGTCCAAACTCTTCATGTTAATAACAGTTCTGGTGACTGGCAGAGTAAGTGATTACAATAATGTACATGTAGATGTCTCTCATAGCTACAGCAGCTAAGCTAATCTTGGCTAGAGTAAACATTGCTGTTATTTACTGCGTGCCAAGCTAACATAACTTGTGCTACAGTAAATATCAGTGATCTTTAACGTAACAAAGATTAGCTTAGCTACCGTAATGTAACTTGTGCCACAGTAAATATCAGCAATGTTTACTTTAGTAAAAGCTACATCTAAGCTAATGTTTGCTACGTTAAAGATGGTTGTAATATCAACGATGTTGTATAAGCTACTTCAGCTTACCTTATACTTGTACTACAGTAAAGATCGCTGATATTTCTCACATTACTACATTAGTTTTTTAGCCTATGACTGCCTTTCATACTTAAACTAGTGTTAACAAAATAAATTATTTGTAATTATTGCTCAGTCAAAGTATTTAACGTTTTACAGTAAATATCACTGATATTATTTATTTCCCACTATGATCTGCCTTTGTTAATAAAGTTAGTGGTGAAAAGTTACAATTTGGTAACTCCTTTTAATCTATTGATTTAATGTTGCTTTAAACCCTGAAAGCATTTTAATTATTTTCCTCCTTTGTGTTGTATTTCTGTGTAAGGTGAGTTCCAGGAGATGGATGAAGCTCCACTTGGTCCAGAGATGGATGAAGCTCCACTTGGTCCAGAAGTTGTGTGCAGTCATGCACCACAGCAACAAATGAGTGAAAATGTAATTTTCTATAAATGAATCTGCTTTTCAAGTACATTTGGTGTTGCTGTGAAATATGCATTCCTTAATGTACGTGTGCTTACCTTTAGTTTGAATATAACAGTTGCACCAAGTTTCAACTTCTTTATTTCAATAACTAAGATATGCTGTTTAATGTCCAATAATGAGAAGTAGTTTCATTGTGATGTCACCATAATTGTAAATTCAAAACAGTTGAAACTGAATACAATATGAGAACTGTGGGTGATTTTATGTCTTTTAAGGAAAATGATTTGGCTACAGAATAAATACCAGATCAAAAACACTCTTCAACAAGGAATGATGGAGACCAGTGCAGTTTCTGATTTTAAACAAACTGGAACAGATTCCTCGTCATGTCGGACCGCCTGATTGGAGCAGCCAACCCTTCAGGAATCCAAGACTGGACCCAGGTCTAGGATCTGAGACTGGACCAAGGTCTAGGAGTCATCACATTGGAGCTTTTCTTTGGATGGAACTCGACCCTTCACTCGTCTGTACCTTAAAAAAAAGATTAGTAAATGTTGTCATGTTTGCATCACAAAGTCTAAACTAAGACTCCAAGTTTGCTACTCAAAGTAGAAAAAATAAATACAGTTGATCCTACAGTGATTCTACAGTGCACTCTGAATAACACAAAAATACAAAATCAACTCTACACTCATGTAAGCTCTGTTAGCATAACATAACCTGTAAAGTGTCACTTAGCTTATGCTAGTGAAGATTCTCAGCAGTGCTGGGCAACGCTAATAAAAAAATTAGTTCCACAATTTCTAAAACGCTTATTAATTTTTTAGGTCCACAATTTCAAAAGCACAAATGTCTTATGAAAATTAGGGGAAGCTAATCTAATCCGCTATTTATATATTTCTATATTATATATATATATATATATATATATATATATATATTATATATTTATATATAGCCGGCAGCGTTATCAATATTTGCACTACACTGCCAACTGAAAAGTAACAAAAATGATCCTAAAAGGATGAAATTACAAAAATCAAAGGATTTATTTAATACTTTACGTACATATATTCTATTCGGCCACGAAATTAACAAAAAATAGAATGATCTTTTAATCCCTAAAACCACGTTTAAATCTCAAATACACGGGTGTGTCGCCACCGCATTTATACATAAAAGTAACCCAAATACATGAAACTAACGACTCGCCGTCGAATGGTCGACACAAAACACACAATAAAATCCTCCGGCCACGTTAATTTGGCTTGAAACAGCGGGGTTCTCTACGGATTTATCCATTAGTAACCCAGCACTACCAACAGGCAGACACAGAGTTAGCGTCTATAGGTAGTCAACAGATTTAATGAAAAGTAACTAAAATACATAAAAATAACGACTCACCGTCAAATGGTCGACACAAAACACACAATAAAATCCTCCGGCCACGTTAATTTGGCTTGAAACAGCGGGGTTCTCTACGGATTTATCCATTAGTAACCCAGCACAACCAGCTGGACACAGAGTTAGCGTCTATAGGTAGTCAACAGATTTAATGAAAAGTAACTAAAATACATAAAAATAACGACTCACCGTCAAATGGTCGACACAAAACACACAATAAAATCCTCCGGCCACGTTAATTTGGCTTGAAACAGCGGGGTTCTCTACGGATTTATCCATTAGTAACCCAGCACTACCAACAGGCAGACACAGAGTTAGCGTCTATAGGTAGTCAACAGATTTAATGAAAAGTAACTAAAATACATAAAAATAACGACTCACCGTCAAATGGTCGACACAAAACACACAATAAAATCCTCCGGCCGCGTTAATTTGGCTTGAAACAGCGGGGTTCTCTACGGATTTATCCAAGTACCCAGCACAAACAGTAGCCACAGAATTAGCCCCCGAGTTCACCTCTGACCCGGAAGATGTCAAGATGGAATAGTCCATTTTTAGTAGGGGGATAAAGAAATCGACCGTTTTTTTTATTGCGTATTTAATGATCGTTTTCATCGTAACTATAATTATTTTTATGTTAAATGTACATTAACAAGCAGGATCAATGTTAGGGATGTAGGTGACTGGCCGGGGCGCGGCGGGGCCGGGGCCACTGCTGATTGGATCCCCAGGCAACGGCATCATTTGCTACATGGTAGATCCGAGTCTGTTCTCAGCTCTGCCCCCCTCCCCCTCACACCTTCCACCCACATTTTGATGTTGACGGTAGGAGTTGAACCTACGGACTTTCCGGTCACAAGCCCATCTTCTAACCTCTGCACCACCACTCGCACTTATACATGGGCGGCCGTGGCGTAGTGGTAATGGCAGTCGTCCCCCGATCGGAAGGTTGGCGGTTCGAATCCCGGTTCCCCACACCATGTGTCGTTGTGTCCTTGGGCAAGACACTTAACCCCGAGTTGCTCCCGGTAGGACTGGAAAGCACCTTGCATGGTAGTCTGCCGCTACCGGTGTATGAATGTGTGTAACATTCAATGTGTGTAGCGCTTTGAGATTTTCACTAATGAAAAGCGCGTTATAAATTGGATTCATTATTATTATTATTATTCTGTGCAGCGCCATTTTCGCCGCTGTCGACGCATCTGGCGTCAAGCAAAGGCGGCGCTATGCCGCTCGGCTGACCAGAATAAGAGGTTTGCAGACCGTCATCGTTCTTCGGCACCATCTTATACGGTGGGTCAAAAGCTTTGGCTTTCCACCAGGAACATCACTCTGAAGGACACCCCGGAAGCTGGCCCCTTGTTTCATCGGGCCATTTCCAGTGGTCAAGGTCGTCAACCCATCTGCGGTACGTCTCCGGCTTTCCGACTCCATGAGGATTCACCCGACTTTCCATGTTTCTCAGCTCAAGCCTGTCTCTGTGAGTCCTCTGTGCCCGCCTGCCGACCTCCCTCCTCCCGCCCGTCTCATCGACAATCATCCGACGTTCACCGTGCGCAACGTTCTGGATGTCCGTCGCCGGGGGAGGGGTTTTCAGTACTTGGTGGATTGGGAAGGCTATGGTCCTGCGAAGCGTTCTTGGATTCCACGCTCTTTCATTCTGGACCCCAGTTTGATCACCTCGTTCTTCCGGGCTCACCCCGAGAAGCGTTTCCGGTCGCCAGGAGGCGACCCTTGAGAGAGGGGGGGTACTGTAAGAGTAGCACTTTCTGCAGCTCCAAGATGGCCGCCAATCACCCTCAGCTGACGGTCATCCACCTGATGAGCTACAATCCTATTTAAGGCTGCAGTCGAGTTCTACTCTTCGCTGGAGCATTGATTCCTATTTATGGTA
Organism: Garcialebias charrua; assembly: GCA_038048925.1. Lineage (NCBI taxonomy): Eukaryota > Metazoa > Chordata > Actinopteri > Cyprinodontiformes > Rivulidae > Garcialebias > Garcialebias charrua. The sequence continues at coordinate 4,020 of JBBPBX010099844.1, read as the reverse complement.
TTTATGCTTCTAGCCAGTCTTGTTTTATGCAAAGATACTTACTTTGTTCTTATGTGCCTACAGTCATCACGTCTTTTTTTGGATCCTGCTCTTCGTTCCTCGTGCCGTGCCCTCCAGCCACTTGCCTGCCTTCTCTGCCCTCTGGAATCGCTATTGGAGTTATTGGATGTTCATGGAACCCATCTCCCTTCATCATCTGTAAGAACAAACAAACATTTGAGACCAACATTCACAACAGCCCCTGGGCCTACTCCTTCTGACATTCTGCTTCCTCCTCCAGGGATTCCAGATGAACCACGTTGTACTTTTGAAACTTAAACCACTGTAAATAATAAACACTGTTCTTTTTGTACACTCGTGCCTTGTGTCGTTCTGGGTCTCGTTACCAACTGGGTTACCTAAAAACCATTACAATAAGATGACAAAAAAGTAGTAAAAACAGAGATTATAGAGCTTTGGAGCACACGTCACTGTGTGGGGGAGTGTCGGGGGCGTGTCGGGGCGTTCCGGTCTCGACCGCCATCTTTGTTGCCCTCAGAAAAAATAAAAGAAATTCAGGAGATTTCCATCATTTTCGCGCTGTATCTTCCGTCACGATTCTGAAAAGCAGCGTAAAATAAAGTGGACTATAGTAATAAGCTTCTCCCAGATGCCGAAAAAAAAACTACATGGAAAAAAATCGGTATAATTGGAAATGTTGCCCGTTTGAAATAAATAAATAAATGGAGCAGAGACCTGGAGTAATACTTGACTCCACTGACATTCCCAGTCATTTTAGCAGACCTCAGGTCTGTGTCAGTGTTTACACCACAAATAATTCTTATAATTCCAATTCATTGGGAGAGCTGGTCTAATCTATGAATAGCTGGGTAGATGATTTGGACATTTTTAAATCCCCCAGATTGTAAATAATACGTTGAAGGTACGTTGAGTCATGAGGGTGATGCATTAAAATGCAGCTAGCAGTACAAAATCCAACTCCTGAACTTGGAGCATCTCCTGATGGACTCAGTGTGATCACTGCTGCCTGGAGAAAGTTCCCTCACAGATACAAGACATGCAGCATCCAGCAGCTGAGGCAGGAGATGAATTTCACCTGAAGAAGCATCGTCCACATGCACAGGTGCATAATCAAACCACTGTGACCTTGTGTGGACCCACACAGCCATAGCTGGACGTCTGCAGAAAGCATGAAGCTTCCTAAAGATATTTCTCAGAGTTTGTTCTCCAGCTTCAAGGGATACATAATTATGTAAATCATGCTGTTCACTTATATTTGCACATTTGTGTAGCAATTTTTCTATAAAATGTATTAACTTACACAATGTTCATCACATTGTTACTAGAAATGTTTAATTACATCAAATGTTTACTTCAAAATGGATCTGTTTCATTTTGTTTATTTCTTACCTGAAATTCATTCATTCAACTTTTATTTGGACAGGTTAATCCCTGTTAATGAAATTTGTTAATACATCAAATGTTTACTACAAATGTGATCAATTTCATCATGTTTACATGTTAGTGCTGAATTAAATGTTTCATAAATGTTTACCACATTAATTTTTATTAAATGAGAAAAAACAACCACTTGTTATTATTCAACTGTAAAAATATTTCAAAACAACGAGTCCAGCAGCTCCTCTGGGGGAATCCCAAGGCGTTCCCAGGCCAGCCGAGAAACATAGTCCCTCCAGCGTGTCCTGGGTCTTCCTCTGGGTCTCCTCCCGGTGGGACATGCCCGGAACACCTCACCAGGGAGGCGTCCAGGAGGCATCCTAACCAGATGCCCGAGCCACCTCAACTGGCTCCTCTCGATGTGGAGAAGAGGGATTTTAACCTCAGCACATCATTCATTTTATACTTTTGTTGGCTGTAAATGGGACCCTGTGTACACAGTTTCGTTCCACCTCACGTACAACATGTGATGTGAATGACAATAAAGAACCTTGACTCTCACACAGTCTAATATCAAAGCCTCTGTCAGATAACAACGTCCTTCTGTTATGAGCTTGTCACCTCCATCCCTAGTGATACACCTCATCTCTGATATTGTAGGCTTGACCTTCAAGTACACCTCTCTGCATCTCTTTGAAACTCTAAGTGTTACACCTTCTTGAAGCCCTCAAGGAGACGAGTGGACACTTATATTTGTTACAATTATTTTGAATTAATGGACACTAATTAATCAGATTGAACTTTCTCTTTAATGTGTGTTAATTCAGAATTGATCTACAGTATATTTTGTCATTTTAATGATGATCTGTTACTTTCATGAGTTTTGACCTTCTGCTGGTTTTATTTCTGCAAGAACAAGCAGGTTCTGAATCTGGGACAGTTCAGGGTAAACTTTTAACTTGCAACTTCCTTCTCTGTTTTGTCTGTGAAGTTAGCCATAATATTCTCTGTGTTCACAAGCAGCCCATCTGGCCGATTCTGTAAACAGTTTTCCTGTTGTCCGTCAGAGACAGTTCTGCCTATGAGATGAAAACCCATCTCTTATTTTGTTAAAACCAGCCAATAGTTATTAAGGAGGTGGGGGAGACCCCGCCTCCCATATAAAGGTGCACTTCCTATTTTGACTTTAGAGTCGGAGGGAAGAACATCCTAAGAACTTGTTTTCTTCTCTGGAAAAAGCTGGAGACGTTCCGGTCATTGTGTCAATTAGACCCACGTTTCAGCTGGTGGTACAGTAAAGCTTACTGTAACCCACTCACTCATTCTATGAAAGAATTTGTTTTCTGAAGTTTTATTTTGAAAAATAAGTCAGCGCGCTTGGCTCTGTTCCTGCCGGGAGAAGCGGCTCTTCTTGCTCGTCTGAATCAGCACACACACGCGGAGGCCATCTGGACGTGAACTGGACAACACAGTCCGTTAGTGTCCACAAACTTCAACTCTTATCTCCAAGACGTATCGTCAACAGGTAACGAGGCGTTGATGTGTTCTGAACGTGTGAGAAGCCCAGCTAAGACCTGTATGGGAAAGTGTCACCCTGCCTTTTCAAAATAATTAACTTCCGTTAACTTAGCTTTCATACCTCCTATTTCTTATTCTTCCTAAGCTATTAATCTGTTAAGTAATGTGCCAACAGAAACGTTAATAACTGTCTGTTTGTTTTAATTTGAATTCTTGTCAACGTAGTTATTAAATCAGAGCTAATATCGATACAAATGTTTATTGTAATTTTTGTGATAGTTTCAATAAAAGGTCTATTTTCTGGTAGACCAACATAAGTTGAAGTCTCTCGTGAAATTACATTTTTCCTAATTACAGTAAAAGCAATTTAATACCGGAAAAAGGATGAACTCGCGAATTGGTGGCAAGTTTGTGCAGATAAACTCTGCTCAGACCTGCGCATCTAAAATATAGGGAAGTCAGTAAACTGACTAATAACTCCTATATCTCTACAATAATGGTGGCCCAGTAAGTGTTTAAATACCTTACAGCGCCTATATTGTTACACATTGAAGAGAAAAAGACACAGGTATTAGACAGAGTTTTGTGTGACACATTAAACAATGATGACAAAACAAGGAAGTCCTATTTAATACTTTAAATTTACTTTTTCCAGCTGGTTTTTATTCAGCTTTGACCTGTTCTGTAACAGATGACTACTACCTTTCTGTTTGTGCATGAAGAAATTGTTTTATATGGTACTACCTGAGCAACATTTGACGGTGTATTTGTAGTTTTTTGCTTCTGGTCCCTACTCCTCCATCTGCAGCTTCACTGAGCTCTTCTGGAGTTTCCATCCATTTCATATGATGTTTTACCTTGACAAGGACGTATCAGAACACAGATCAGTATTAATACAGTAACAGTAACACTACAAACTTTAAACAGTTTATTTCACAATAACACAGTTGTCCACTCTGTCTAAAATCAGACAACGTTATATAAAAAACATAAACCCAACCATAGGCTGACCCACTTATATGAACTAAACACCCGGACAAAATCGTGGCAAAAATTATGGCACAACTCCAACAAAACGAATTTATACTACTGTTTACATTTACT
>JBBPBX010099843.1:0-12463 GCA_038048925.1 Garcialebias charrua | reverse complement strand
ATTCTAAGAAGTATTTATTGTCAATGCCATATTGTATTATTAATTCATTAAATGAAATAAAGTCTACACCATCAAATATGTGTTCCAGACGTTCAATTCCCTTAAGTCTCCAACCTGAGAAATTTAACATATTATTTTCTTTCTGTATGTCAGGATTGTTCCAGATGGGTGTTTGTCTGCATGGGAGTAGTGAAGACTTTGTCATTTTCAGATACTCCCACCATGCTGTCAGAGATGAGCTAATACTGATACTTTTAAAGCAGACATGTTTTTTATATTAATACTAATAAATGGCAGATCTGAAACCCTAATATTATTACATAAAGTTTGCTCTATATCTAACCAAGTAACATCTAGTGCATTTGGATTTAGCCACTTTGAAATATATTCTAACCTATTTGCTAAATAGTAGTGATAAAAGTTTGGAAGTTCTAATCCTCCGGTTTCTTTAGATTTCTGTAGTGTTTTTAAGCTAATACGTGGAGTTTTGTTTTTCCAAAGGAATTTAGATATGAAAGAATCCAAGGACTTAAACCATTCATTTGAAGGTTTATTTGGAATCATTGAGAATAAATAATTTATTCTCGGCAAGACCATCATCTTTACTGAGGCAACTCTTCCCATAAGTGAAATTGGTAGAGATTTCCATCTAGTAAGATCGTCTTCAATTTTCTTTAAAAGTGGTATATGATTTAATTTTATTAAGTCTTCTAATCTATGAGAAATCTTAATACCCAAGTATGTAATATTACCTGATTGTACAAGCCCAAAACCAGAAAAGTTGGCACGTTGTGCAAATCGCAAATAAAAACAGAATACAATGACTTGCAAATCTTTTTCAACCCATATTCAACTGAATAGAATGCAAAGACAATATATTTAATGTTCGAACGGAGAAACTTTATTTTGTTTTGCAAATAACCATTAACTTAGAATTCAATGGCAGCAACACATTGCAAAAAAGTTGGCACAGGGACATATTTACCACTGTGTTACATCGCCTTTCCTTTTAACAACACTCAGTAAACGTTTGGGAACTGAGGAGACCAATTTTTGAAGCTTTTCAGGTGGAATTCTTCCCCATTCTTGCTTGATGTACAGCTTAAGTTGTTCAACAGTCCGGGGTCTCCGTTGTCGTATTTTACGTTTCATAATGCGCCACACATTTTCAATGGGGGACAGGTCTGGACTGCAGGCAGGCCAGGGGAGGACCCGCACTCTTTTGCTACGAAGCCACGCTGTTGTAACACGTGCAGAATGTGGCTTGGCATTGTCTTGCTGAAATAAGCTGGGGCGTCCATGAAAAAGACGTCGCTTGGATGGCAGCATATGTTGCTCCAAAACCTGTATGTACCTTTCAGCATTAATGGTGCCTTCACAGATGTGTAAGTTACCCATGCCTTGGGCACTAATGCACCCCCATACCATCACAGATGCTGGCTTTTGAACTTTGCGCCTATAACAGTCCTGATGGTTCTTTTCCTCTTTGGTCCGTAAGACACGACGTCCACAGTTTCCAAAGACAATTTGAAATGTGGACTCATCAGACCACAGAACACTTTTCCACTTTGCATCAGTCCATCTCAGATGAGCTCGGGCCCAGCAAAGCCGGCGGCGTTTCTGGATCTTGTTGATGAATGGCTTTTGCTTTGCATAGTAGAGCTTTAACTTGCACTTACAGATGTAGCGACGAACTGTAGTTACTGACAGTGGTTTTCTGAAGTATTCCTGAGCCCATGTGGTGATATCTTTTACACACTGATGTCGGTTTTTGATGCAGTACCGCCTGAGGGATCGAAGGTCACGGGCATTCAATGTTGGTTTTCGGCCTTGCCCCTTACGTGTAGTGATTTCTCCAGATTCTCTGAACCTTCTGATGATATTACGGGCCGTAGATGGTGAAATTCCTAAATTCCTTGCAATAGCTCGTTGAGAAAAGTTGTTCTTGAACTGTTCGACAATTTGCCCACGCATTTGTTCACAGAGTGGTGACCCTCGCCCCATCCTTCTATGTGGATGACTGAGCATGTCAAGGAAGCTGCTTTTATACCCAATCATGGCACCCACTTGTTCCCAATTTGCATGTTCACCTGTGGGATATTCCAAATAAGTGTTTGATGAGCATTCCTCAAATTTCTCTGTCTTCTTTGTCACTTGTGCCAGCTTTTTTGAAACATGTTGCAGGCATCAAATTCCAAATGAGCTAATAATTGCAAAAAATAACAAAGTTTACCGGTTCGAACGTTAAGTATGTGGTCTTTGCAGTGTGTTCAATTGAATATAGGTTGAAAAAGATTTGCAAGTCATTGTATTCTGTTTTTATTTGCGATTTCCACAACGTGCCAACTTTTCTGGTTTTGGGCTTGTAGTTTTTCATTTAAAGAAGTATTAAACACACAATTTATTTATTGGAAGAGTTGTAGATTTTGACCAATTTATAGAATAATCAGAAACTTGTGAGAATTAGTTTATTAATTTGATAACATTAGATATAGTTTTCTGAGTTTTGTAGAAAAAGTAAAACATTGTCAGCATAAAGACAAATTTTATGTTCTATATTTTTACATTGTATGCCTTTAATGTCAACGGTTTGTCTTATTGCTGCTGCTAAAGGTTCAATAAACATAGCAAATAGTGCGGGTGAAAGTGGGCATCCCTATTTGATGCCCCTCTGTAAACAAAAGCTTTAAGATATTTGATCATTTGTCCTTACACATGCTTTAGGTGAGTTATATAATATTTTAACCAATTAATAAAATAGTTTCCAAATCCAAATTTAATCAAGGTAGCATATAAAAAATTCCAATTTACTCTATCAAAAGCTTTTTCTGCGTCTAAAGATAAAATAGCTGTTTCAATATTTTTACTATATGAATACTCTATTAAATTATATAATCTGCGAGTGTTTGTAGTCGAGTGTCTTCCTTTTATGAATCCAGTTTGATCTGGATGAATGCTGAAAGGAGTTATCTTCTCTAATCTTTTAGACAGGGCTTTACAAATAATTTTTACATCGACATTAATAAGAGAGATTGGACAATAACTTGTAGGCAATATTGGGTCCTTACCTGATTTTAAAAGGAGACTAATGTTGGCTGAATTCATATGTGTTGGAAGCCTGCCATTTTCTTCTGACTCTAACAGCATTCTGTGAAATATTGGTTCCAATATATTCCAAAATTCTTTATAATATTCTGCTGGATAGCCATCAGGACCAGGAGATTTTTTATTTGGCATTTTTTTGATGGCTTCATGGAGTTCGGCTGATGTTAATGGTGAGTCCAGTTCTGATGATTGTCTACTATTTAATTTTGGAAGTGTTACTCTATCCAAGAATTTATTTATATCCTCATCTGTTGGATTTATTTGTGGAGTATATAGATTTTTATAAAAATCTATAAAACCACTGTTTACTTTTCCCTCATCATAAGTTATATTTCCATTTGTGTCTTTAATACTGTAGATAGATGTTTTTTCTTTGTTTAACTTGAGTTGGTTCGCTAAAAAGCTCCCTGATTTATTACTGTGTTCAAAATGTTCTAATAGAAGCCTTTGTACCAAGAATTTGTTTTTATTGTCAATAAATTCATTTAATTCTAATTTAAACTTGGATATTTATTTTCTGTATATCCTATCCTTGTATACCTTCTAGTAATTTTATGGATTTCTCCAATTCCTTAATACGTTTATTTTCTTTTTTCTTTTTATTTGTTGAATAGGATATTATTTTTCCTCTCATAACTGTCTTTCCAGCCTCCCAAAGTGTACATGCTGATGTTCCTGGCAAGTCATTAAACTCTAAATACAATGTCCATTCTTTTTTAAAATATTCTATAAATTCTTCATCTTTTAGCAGTGATGTATTTAATCTCCAGTTTATACTTTTGGGGGTTTCTTTATTATTAGTTTTTTCTCTGACTCTGACTCTGATAGGTACTGGCAGTCCTAACGGCATGCGGCTCGGGTGGTTGCTGAGGCAAAAACTCGGGCGTGGGAGGAGTTCGTAGAGGCTATGGAGAATGACTTCCGTACGGATCCGAGGCGATTCTGGTCCACCATCCGGCGTCTCGGGGGGGGAAAGCGGTACGCGACCAACACCATTTATAGTGGGGGTGGCGTGCTGTTGACCTCAACTCGGGATGTTGTGAGTCGGTGGGCGGAATACTTCGAAGACCTCCTCAATCCTACTGGCACGTCTTCCACTGAGGAAGCGGAGCCTGGGGACTTTGGGTCGGGCTCTCCAATCTCTGGTGCTGAGGTCACCGAGGTGGTTAAAAAGCTCTGCGGTGGCAGGGCTCCAGGGGTGGATGAGATTCACCCTGAGTTCCTTAGGGCTCTGGATGTTGTGGGGTTGTGTTGGCTTACGCAACTCTGCAATATTGCGTGGACATCGGGGGCAGTTCCCTTGGATTGGCAGACTGGGGTGGTGGTTCCCCTATTCAAAAAGGGGGACCGTAGGGTGTGTTCCAACTATAGGGGGATCACACTCTTAAGCCTCCCTGGTAAGGTCTATTCAGGGGTTCTGGAGAGGAGGGTCTGTCGGATAGTCGAACCTCGGATTCAGGAGGAGCAGTGTGGTTTTCGTCCTGGTCGTGGAACACTGGACCAGCTCTACACCCTCAGCAGGGTCCTGGAGGGTGCGTGGGAGTTTGCCCAACCAGTTTACATGTGCTTTGTGGACTTGGAGAAGGCATTCGACCGCGTCCCTCGGGGGGTTCTGTGGGGGGTACTCCGGGAGTATGGGGTACCAGGCCCTTTGATAAGGGCTGTTAGGTCCCTGTACGACCGGTGTCAGAGCTTGGTCCGCATTGCCGGCAGTAAGTCAGGCTCGTTTCCGGTGAGAGTTGGACTCCGCCAAGGTTGCCCTTTGTCACCGATTCTGTTCATAACTTTTATGGACAGAATTTCTAGGCGCAGCCAAGGTGTTGAGAGGATCCGTTTTGGTGGCCTTAGAATCACTTCTCTGTTTTTTGCAGATGATGTGGTCCTATTGGCTTCATCAGATCGTGATCTACAGCTTTCACTGGAGCGGTTTGCAGCCGAGTGTGATGCGGCCGGGATGAGGATCAGTTCCTCCAAATCCGAGGCCATGGTCTTGAGCCGGAAAAGGGTAGCGTGCCCTCTCCGGGTCGGGGAGGAGGTCCTGCCCCAAGTGGAGGAGTTTAAGTATCTCGGGGTCTTGTTCACGAATGAGGGAAAACTGGAGCGTGAGATCGATAGGCGGATAGGTGCAGCGTCCGCAGTGAAGCGGGCGCTGTACCGGTCTGTCGTGGTGAAGAGAGAGCTGAGTCAAAAGGCAAAGCTCTCAATTTACCGATCGATCTACGTTCCCACCCTCATCTATGGTCATGAGCTTTGGGTTGTGACCGAAAGAACGAGATCTCGGATACAAGCGGCTGAAATGAGTTTTCTCCGCAGGGTGTCTGGACTCTCCCTTAGAGATAGGGTGAGAAGCTCAGTCATCCGGGAGGGACTCGGAGTAGAGCCGCTGCTTCTCCACATCGAGAGGAGCCAGTTGAGGTGGCTCGGGCATCTGGTTAGGATGCCTCCTGGACGCCTCCCTGGTGAGGTGTTCCGGGCATGTCCCACCGGGAGGAGACCCAGAGGAAGACCCAGGACACGCTGGAGGGACTATGTTTCTCGGCTGGCCTGGGAACGCCTTGGGATTCCCCCGGAGGAGCTGCTCCAAGTGGCTGGGGAGAGGGAAGTCTGGGCCTCCCTACTTAGGCTGCTACCCCCGCGACCCGACCCCGGATAAGCGGAAGACAATGGATGGATGGATGGATGGATGGATGGATGGATGGATGGATGGATGATGGATGGGTGGATGGATGGATGGATGGATGGATGGATGGATGGATGGAGTTGGAGAAAGAAATCATGTCAGACGAAGCGGACAAGTTGTCACCGAGAAGTTACCCTGATATCATTAATTATTCAATGACTACGAGGAGTGCCTGCAACGGAAGAGCTTCACAGCTTTAAATCCATGGATACTTGTAACCAGTAACTGGTGACTGGCAGAGTAAGTGATTACAATAATGCACACGTAGATGTCCCTCATAGCTACAGCAGCTAAGCTAATCTTTACTACAGTAAACATCGCTGTTATTTACTATGTGCTAAGCTGACGTAACTTGTGCTACAGTAAATATCAGCGATTTTTAACTTAACAAAGATTAGCTTAGCTAATGTAACTTGTACCACAGTAAATATCTGTGATGTTTACTTTAGTAAAAGCTACTAGAGCTAAGCTAATATTTGCTACAGTAAACATGGCTGTTATTTACTGTAGTACAAGCTACTTCAGCTTAGCCTACCTAATTTAGCTCGTACTACTGTAAATATTGCTGATATTTCTCACATTACTACATTTATTGATTTAGCCTATGACTGCCTTTCATACTTAAATTAGTGTTAACAAAATAAATTATTTGTAATTATTGCTCAGTCATAGTATGTAACGTTTTACAGTAAATTTCACTGATATTATTTATTTTCCACTATGATCTGCCTTTGTTAATAAAGTTAGTGGTGAAAAGATACAATTTGGTAACTCCTTTTAATCCATTGGTTAAATGTTGCTTTAAACCCTGAAAGCATTTTAATTTTTTTCGTCCTTTCTGTTGTATTTCTGTGTGAGGTACTGAGTTCCAGGACATGGATGAAAGTCCATTTTGTGCAGAGATGGATGAAACCACTTCGTCCAGAAGTTGTGTAGTCATGCACCACAGCAACAAATGAGTGAAAATATCATTTTCTATAAATGAATCTGCTTTTCAAGTACATTTGCTGTTGCTGTGAAACATGCATTCCTAAATGTACATGTGCTTATCTTTAGTTTGAATAAAAAAGTTGCACCAAGTTTCACCTTCTTTATTTCAATAATTTAGATATGCTGTTTAATGTCCAACACTGAGAAGTAGTTTCATTGCAATGTCACCCCTACTAGACATTATTCGACTGCACATAAATAAAACCTAGAAGTAGTGATTGTTCTTTGGCAACTTACCAGTTTAGTGTTTTATTGACATGTACAAAACATAAAAATATGCATGTTGCTGTACGGTTCTTCCTCCAGGAGGAGACTGATAAAGTTTAGAGTAAAAGCTATAATTATAAATTCAAAACAGTTGAAACTGAATACAATATGAGAACTGTGGGTGATTTGATGTCTTTTAATGAAATTGATTTGATCAGCTTGTTCACAAAAGCACAGGAACTTATGCGTAGTGCAAAACATTTAATTATATATATATATTTTTTTTTAATCAAACTGTCTGGGACTTTGGACTTTTAGGACAGATTTTTTTTAAGAGTAGAAGCAGAAATGCAAAGACACAGCTCTGATGTGATATGACGAAGCTTGTTATGTTTAAAATGAGTGTTATTTTCAGTTTACATATCCAATAGGCTATAGGTTTTATTTGTTCAAGGCAGTCATATTTGTTCATAAATTTATTATTAGTAAGCCTGAAAGTTACCGGATCCATGCAGTTACCAGAACGCACCCTGTCAAAACCAGATTGTTCCAGGATCCTGTTCTGGCAAGATCTGGCTCAAATTCAGGACTGCTGGTGTCCATGTCCAGCCATCACTGTGTGAGAGGCCGGGTACAGCCTGGACAGGTCTCCAGTCCATCACAGGGACACATAGAGACAAACGGGACAAACAACCATTCACTCTCAGAAGTGTAATCTTATTAAACTAACAGAAATAGGATTTAAGGAACAACAAGTATCTTTCAGGAACCATCAAGGACTAAAACTTTTTTTTACTATAAATAAGATAAAGCAAACTAACTTCTGGTTTAAAGCATCTCTGGTGTGTGTTTGATTACCTCCAGAACTCTGTATGTTTGCAGTAATGTCAGACTAATGTCTGACCAACATCTTAACCACAAATCCACAGGTTTATCATAATGTAACACACACACACACACACACACACAAACAGAAGAGAGAGAGTGCCGTGTTATCATGGATCCAGAGGGAGTGAATGAACGAGTTCTTTTCAGCCCAGCTCATGTATGGAAAAAGCAACTCTGTGTGCTGCACAGAACCCCTGCTCATTTATTAGTGTCAGAGCACCCCCCCACACACACACACACACACACACACACACACACACACACACACTGCCTGTATACATACATAGATTTTTATGGACTGTAGCCCAAGTCCACGGCAAACCTGGACCGACAGACTGGAGTGAGTAAAAATAGCACGCTCTGTGGGATTCCTTTGTGAGGTGTTGCTTGAATGTTTATTAAAATCAAAAGAAGGGGAGAACTGATTACCCCTCCCCCATATTCCATTAACCCTCATCTGCAGAACATCCGTCAACTACAGTATACCAACAAGCATTCGATGACCTCCTTCTGGACCTATTATACAAAAGAACAAACAGAAAAGAAAACCCCTGATGCATGCTCAATAATCCAGGTAGAAAAATCCAAAAAAGCTAAATCTGGTCCTCTGGACATTCAAAAAAACAAAAGAAAAGAAAAGAAAGCCCTTTTTTTTAAATCAAGGACCAACAATCATTAAAATAAAGTGCACCGTATTGAATGTCAGGACTGTAAATGACGATCACCTCATGTTGAGAAACGGAGCCGTAACCTTAAATATATTATTTACAACTTAATCTGATATGACAGTCAAAGCCTGTGCCATGAATGACTCTCGGCTACTGTGAAAAAACAAACATTTAGCTCAATGTCTAAAAGACTGACAGAGTTATAACTATGTTGTAAGCTGGTTAACGTCCATTAGCTGCCGTGACCATCTTGAATAGGGCTGTCTCCATAGGTTATTTTTCTTCTTCTTCTTTCACCTTTTCCCTTTTCAGGGGTCTCCACAGCGAGTCATCCTCCTCCATCTCACTCTGTCCTCTGCATCCTCTGTCCTCACTCCAGCTACCTCCATGTCCTCTCTAACTGCATCCATATATCTCCTCTTTGTCTTTTTCCTGGCAGCTGCATTTCTAACATCCTTCTACCAATATACCCACTGTCCCTCCTCTGGACATGTCCAAACCATCTCAGTCCGGCCTCTCTAACTTCATATTTAATGCCCTGAACTGCCGCTTTCTTTTGTTCCATTGTCTATGGTGACATTACTTTTTAATCAAATAGTTTTTATTGATTTTTTTTTTCAGTTCATGAACATACAACACCAAAAATAAAAAAAGAACAAAAATAGAACAAACCCCACCACCCAGACATTCACTCCCACACCGGATCAGTCATACACACACAAATAAATTAACTAGGCACTGACAAGCTTTCAACGTACAACACAAAAGGCTGTCACATGTCCCAAAATATTTTGACAGACCCCTTCAGAGTATATCTTATTTTCTCCAGATGTATATGATACATCAACTTCCTTATCCTTTGTATATATGCTGGGGTGTTGGGTCCTTCCAATTAGACCCAAATAGCCTCCTGGCCAGAAGAGAGCCAAAGGTTATCACATCCTTCTCGCACCTGCCGAAGGATGTACAGTACAGGGAGATGAGTGGTGATGTGTGAACATTTGTGCCACATATTCTAGAGCAGTGGTTCCCAACCCTGGTCCTCGAGGAACACCATCCTGAATGTTTTGGTTATATCTTTGCTTTGACACATCTGATTTGAACAAACAGGTGATTAACGGACTTTTGTGCAATTTGAGGAAGTACTGGTAATAAATCCCTGAATCAGGTGTATTGGAGCAGGGAAACAAATACAACATAATGTTCCTCTAGGACCATGGTTGGAAACCACTGTTCTAGAGAAGGTGTCAAAATAGATTGATAAAATTCTGCAGTTTGGGACAGGTTCAGAATGTATGCAAGAGTGTAGCTGGAGTTTGATTATAACTATTACATGTGGGGTCCAGGTTGGCCTTCATCTTGGACAGCATGTCTTTGAACCAGTGCAGCCTGTGCACTACCTTGAACTGAATTACATCATGTCTCAGACAGATTGAGGATGAGTGAATGTTCTTATTGATCCTGCTGCAGATTGAGTCTAATATGGATTCCTCCAAGTCCGTTTCCCATTTTAGTTTAATGGAGTCCATGGATTCATGGTATGAGTTGAGCAGTGTATAAATTGTGCTAAGGGCGCCCTTGTTATCAGACCTGCATTCCAAAATAGACACAAAATGTTTAGAAGGGTACGAAGGAAAACGATCAGAGTTAGATCTCAAACAATGTCTCAACTGTAGATACCTAAAAAACTGTGACTTGTGAACATTAAATTTCTGTACCAGCTCGTCAAAAAAGCAAATCTACCATCAACATAGAGATCACTCAGTGAATGCACTCCCTTCAAGACCCAGGTGTCAAAAGCATATAAATACAGAACCAGTTTAAAGGGACGGTCTACCTCAATCCAAAGTCCATATGTTAAAAAAATATATATGAATGTATTTTATGAAAAGTGTTAGAAAACTGAAATATCGCTTGAGTCATTTATGTGTTTTGAATTTTTTTTGAATTTGTTTATTTGAATGGTTTATTGGATAACAAAGGAGCAGATATAAGATTTTTTTCTTCATCTGCTGCCTTTCATTTTATATATACTATGTTTTGTAGTTAGAGATATGTTAATTGTTATGTTATGTATTTTAATTTTTTGTTGTGAAATGAATAAAGACTTCTAAAAACTTCTAAAAACTCAATCCAGGGAATTGGACTGTGGAATGGTTTGGAGAATGATGTTAAAAATGCCAAGTAAATGTGTACATTTAAGAAAATGATCAAAACTGAATTGTTAAAAAAATACATGAAGTAGTTCAATGTGTATTGTATTAGAGTTAAAAATTTAGAAAGAGTTATTCATTTTGTTCTGTTACTTGTAGATAATTATTGTTTGAACTGATTGTTTGGGAAAAAAAAGGGGGCAGATATAATAAGATTTTTTTCTTCCTTCTGCTACCTTTCATTTTATATTTTGTATTCGTATCATATATGGGATTGTTTTGTATTGTATTTTAAAATGTATAAATTTGTAAATAAATTAGTAAATAAAAAAAGTATACAAATCAGATGTTAGATCCTCTTGGCAATCCGTGGATACTTTTTATTCCAAACAAACATTGATATCTGACTGTTCAGATTGGTAAAGAAGGAGTTAGCAAGAAAGACTGGTAGATTCTGAAACAGATAAAGAAATGTAGGTAGGATTTAATTTTTACAGAGTTTATTCTGCCCCCAGAGTGTGACATTGCTAGATTGACATCTAGCAATGTCCTGCTTAAGGGTTGCCATGAGCAGTAGATAAGATAATATAAGATAAGATAAGATACATACATACACATGCAGATTGACCTATATCTGTAGGAGTTCATTAAGGTCAGAGTCAGAGAGTCAGAGTCAGAGAGATTTATTTGGCATTTGCATCTCAGTGGTACATGTGGTGGAATGAGATTATGTACACAGGGTCCCAACTACATCCAACAATAAAATGTATAAGTAAAACAGTAATAAGATCTAAGATATGAACTAAGAAAAACATCAGCTAAAAATTCACAAAACAGTAATAGCATAAAACATTACGTAGAACAGCAGCATGAACAAGAGTCTGTGTGAGCAGATGAGCATGCATGAACACAGCAACATGAAACAGATCAGCAGCAACAAGAAACAGATCAGCAGCAACATGAAACAGATCAGCAGCAACATGAAACAGATCAGCAGCAACATGAAACAGATCAGCAGCAACATGAAACAGATCAGCAGCAACATGAAACAGATCAGCAGCAACATGAAACAGATCAGCAGCAACATGAAACAGATCAGCAGCAACATGAAACAGATCAGCAGCAACATGAAACAGATCAGCAGCAACATGAAACAGATCAGCAGCAACATGAAACAGATCAGCAGCAACATGAAACAGATCAGCAGCAACATGAAACAGATCAGCAGCAACATGAAACAGATCAGCAGCAACATGAAACAGATCAGCAGCAACATGAAACAGATCAGCAGCAACATGAAACAGATCAGCAGCAACATGAAACAGATCAGCAGCAACATGAAACAGATCAGCAGCAACATGAAACAGATCAGCAGCAACATGAAACAGATCAGCAGCAACATGAAACAGATCAGCAGCAACATGAAACAGATCAGCAGCAACATGAAACAGATCAGCAGCAACATGAAACAGATCAGCAGCAACATGAAACAGATCAGCAGCAACATGAAACAGATCAGCAGCAACATGAAACAGATCAGCAGCAACATGAAACAGATCAGCAGCAACATGAAACAGATCAGCAGCAACATGAAACAGATCAGCAGCAACATGAAACAGATCAGCAGCAACATGAAACAGATCAGCAGCAACATGAAACAGATCAGCAGCAACATGAAACAGATCAGCAGCAACATGAAACAGATCAGCAGCAACATGAAACAGATCAGCAGCAACATGATGTGATATTTCACAGTGATTATTCTGGTTAGA
>JBBPBX010099841.1:0-12464 GCA_038048925.1 Garcialebias charrua | reverse complement strand
CATTTATTTGATTTTACACGGCAACAGAACTGAAACGCAGCAGTGAACGGGGATGGCGGTGTCAGAAATGTTCTTTCTGTTTTATATGTAACCCTCTTGTTGCAGAGCTATTCTGGGGTTTGTGAACAAGCAGCAGGCTCAGGATATGTTGATGTCCAAACCCAACGGTACTTTTCTTCTGCGCTTCAGCGACTCTGAGATTGGAGGCATTACAATCGCATGGGTGGCAGAGAATCAGAGCAAAGCAGGTACGATGTGCAGAAACGACAGAGCTAGGACAATTTTGTTTCTATTGTTTTTGAAACTTCACGGCTGTTGTTAAATCTGACTTAAAGCTACATGAGTGCGATCAAACCAATGACAAAACTTTATAATCACTTGGTCTGGTTTTGTTTTGTGTACTTCCCTCACCTTGGTTCCAGTTTGGGCAATTATTTTTAGTATTTAAAGGAGAAATGTAATCAAATCTGAAAAAATCGATATAACAAGAATTTCATATAGTAAACAACACACATAAACATACTTAGTATGCTTTTTTCAAGTCAGTAGCTTAAAGAAATAGTTTTTTTACATTTTTCCTGCTACATGCCGAAGTGCAGTGATTTCTGTAGTAATTTTCTGGACGCACTTTTATGACACAATTAAGACCTCCTTTGCTATCTTACAATAACACTGAAGCTATAAACCCATCATTACTGTCCTCTTGTCTGTCATTTAAAATGGAAGCAGAAGACCTTTTTGAATCTGAAGGATATCACTTTAGTTTGTCAAAAACAGTTTGGTGATTTAGTGCATTAATGGGCATTTCTATCCTGGAAATACGAATAGCCTTCGCATGCTAACGTTAGCATGCTAGCGCCGTATGCTAACGTTAGCATGCTAGCGCCGTATGCTAACATGGGAGTGGGGGTGTTGAAAATGTCCTGAAACAGTTACCAATGTCTTGTTAAGCTCTGTATTCCACAGAACATAGTAGGATCTAAAATGATTTTTAAAGATGAAGGAGCAAGTTGAAACATGCAGGGTCTCCCTCCTTGCTAGCAGGCTCCATTGGGAGCTGCCTGGCTAACTAACTACGGTGGCCCTACACGGCCAAAATTCTACAGCGGCCGAATGCACAGGAGCGGTAAAAATACAATATAAAATTTTAAAAAAGTTTTAAAATCTATTTTGGGGCTTTTAGAATCGATTCTGAATCGCCAGGACTAAGAATCTTGATTCTTTAAAAAATAGATTTTTTTTGCTGCATCCCTAATTGCTACACACTGAAACCTTTTTGTCCACTACTAGATTTTTTTTTTATTAACACAAACAGAACTACAAAACACTACATAAACAAAAAAATATATACAAACTCTTGTGAATGATAACATAACTACAGTCTATAAGCTAGGGGGCGGTTTACAAAATGATGAAAGTTGAAAAAATACTAGATACACACACTAATATTACTGTATGAGGGACGACCATTGCACTGCCTATGTCATATTCAGGGGACGGAGAGCAAGCAGAGGGAGGGGGGTCAAAAACACCAGATGAGAATTTTTTCACTTTGCAAAGTCTAAATTTGAGTTAGGATGACATTTTTGACTTGTGAAATTTTCTCAACAAGCTTATTTTATGCTTTTCATTAGACTACTATTAGCTTAAAAACACTTTTCATTTCTCCTTTAATTGGTGCGCCGGCAGCATCTGCTCAGAGCGGTGACAACTGAACACATTTCTGTTTTATTTGATTTGAATCAGGCTGGCTTCAAAAAGTTTATCAGCTGTGGAGGTACAGTCAGTAATTAGTTACACACAGGTAGGGATGGGGCCGATGCGATCCAGTATCGGTATCGGTATCCGATACCAGTATAATTTAAGTATCGGATTTTCTGATCCAACCTGCCGATATTTCCGATCCACCTTCAAAGAGCACTTGTGTTCCACCATATTCTGTGACTGTCGTCTTAACATTGTGTGAGTTAAACCCAATGAAGACACTCTGGGACTCACAACAGGAAACACCCAAACTTTAACAGCACACAAGAGGCAGGTCTATATCACAGACATCCTTCTCACTTATGGTGTAGCTGGAAAACAAAAAAAACACTAAGCATTATGGGAAAGACAACACAGTCCACTCCCCTTAACCGCCACGGGTGCTTAGCGGTATTTTAGTTTTCCAGCTGCACCATGAGTGAGAAGGACGTCTGTGATATAGACCTGCCTCTTGTGTGCTGTTAAAGTTTAGGTGTTTCATCTTGTGAGGCCCAGAGTGTCTTCATAAGGTTTAACTCACACAATGTTAAGACAGTAGTTGCAGTTCAAAAAATTCTTTATTACAGCCTCATATACCTGAACCGTATCGGATCGGCAAAGTATCGGTATCGGTCGATACCCAGATTTAAGTATCGGATTGTAAGTAAGAAATGTGGATCGGTGCATCCCTACACACAGGTACGAGCAAAAACATGGCTCTGCCTTTGCCTTCAGCGGCGAGCGATAAGTATAACTCATTGAATCTATAACTTTGCTGACGAGCACTGATGAGCTTTAAAAAGTTTAGTTTGATCATGTAAAGTGCTTCTGAGCGGTCAGACTCCTGATCACACTTTTAAACATTTTGCTCTACTGTAGTCCCTCGATTATCACGGGGGTTACGTCGTTTCCCCAGCGATAGGTGAAAAACCACAAAGTCTACACCAGCAGCTCGCTTCAGGTCAGGCTCGGTTCTGGTTCGGCAGACCCGCCCTTCTTTTCGCAGGTTGAAGTGTGCATGGATAAATGAGCTTCAGGATTATTTACAACAGTCCTGTCAGTTCTGTCAGCTTTATAGAGTATTATATAGTATTGATATCGTAGATTTGTGTTGCAAAACTTTCCCTCCATTTTGGCAGAAAGCAGCGGCTGGAAGCACTGTTGGCTTCTGGGTAACGTAGTTCTTTTGACTAGTGATACAATGTAAACTTATTGAAAGAAAACTACAAGAAAGCAGCAGCTGGAAGCACTGTTGTCTTCTGGGTAGTGTAGTTTTTTTGCCTGGCCGTACAGTGTAGACTTACTGAAAGAAAACTACAAAATGGTGGAACATGTCCGAGGTGATGTTTTTTGTTAACTTTTCATCTCGTACCGTCTCGATCACGTGCTTCATGGAATATCTTACAAAAAGATCTGAAGCTTTCGACCTTGACTTCTCTAAATGGTTTTCAGAATCTGTTGGAATCCTGGCAAAAACCAATGCAGATTTGTTCCTGTCTTTGATTTTATACATATACCTTATAATGTTTTGCTAGTTTTTTGATACTTTGTTAAAAAAAAATATATATATATATATATATTTTTTTTCTCTTTTGTTTTCTATTGTTTATTGTTTGTTTGTTTATTGTTTATTGTTTAAGGAAATTCTACCATTGCTGTTCATTGTTCTTTAGTTTTAGCAGGTCGCTTTCGTAAATGAGCCCATGAGGTTCAAAAGATTTACCTGACTAAATAAAGGTTGAATGAATGAATGAATATTAAAGCTGACAATCGTTGAAAAACCAAGACAGAGCGAATCCGTGATAAATGAACCGTGACGTAGCGAAGGGCGACTGTAGCTCCTTCAAAGATTTACTTTACTCCTTTGAGATGAACTCGTTTTATTCATTATGTGTTCAGCCTCTGGATGGATGCTAACGTTATTCTGTTACCACTGGAGGAGTAAATAAGCTGCTCCAACCGCTTCCTCCTTCAGTTGTTGTCAGCACTTTGGAATAAAAACCGTGTTGTTTCTGTTTGTACAGGTGAAAGAATGGTTTGGAACCTCATGCCCTACACAACCAAAGACTTCTCCATCCGCTCTCTGGCCGACAGAATCAGCGATCTCAACCACCTCCTGTTCCTCTACCCCGACAGACCCAAAGATGAAGTTTTCTCCAAATATTACACGCCGCCTCTTTGTAAGTTACAAAGTGCTGTGTGCAGATGCAAAACGTGACTAAAGCTTCGAGCTAACGGCCGTGATCATCACGTGTTCTTGTTTTAAAGCTAAAGCTGTGGATGGGTACGTGAAGCCGCAGATCAAACAGGTGGTGCCTGAGTAAGTACCCATCTCTCTGTCCATCCCATTCCTGCTCCGTCGTCTCCACGCCGCTTCCCTTCTGCTTTTTGCTTCTGCTGGAGCAGCGTTTAGCCTTAATCACGACGCACCGGACCCTGAATGTAGATCAGCCATTACTGGCTGTTAAAGTTGGAGGAGGCCAATTAGGGCTGGCCGGGGTTCCTGCGGGAGCTCGTCCTCCACTCATCATTAGAGTTAGGCTTGTTAGTCGTCAAGCTGCGCCGCCGGCCTCTCTCCGCGCTCGGTTCAGCTGCAGGACAGAGCGGCTGTAATGACGTGCAACAGCCTGAGACACACGCTGTGCACGTTGCTCAGGCAACAGCTGAACAAAGAGGCTTTTAACCTGCGCTCCCAACCAAGTCCGCTTACGTATTATAAGCAACTTTGGGCTTGTTATTTTCAGCAGCCACTCATACATTTGGTGAGCTGCTTATTGCGGTTTCTTGGGCTTGTTTGGAATGTAAAGTAGCTTATTTGGGCTTGTTATTCTCATTCTAGTGCAGGGGTCTGCAACCTGCGGCTCTGGAGCCACATGTGGCTCTTTGGTCCCTCCGCAGCGGCTCTTTCAAGCTTTGACCAAAACTGAATTGGTCGTTATACAAACAACAACAAAAATCAGACTAGTTTTAGCCGTTTTTATGTAATTTCATTGGCAAATATGTGGATATTTGAACAAGTACAAGGAGTAAAACTTTAAATTTTGTCTTTATTTCTATACTTAATTCTTTTTTTTCCCACAATAAAAAAAAACAACAACTAGGTTTTTATAGTTCATAGTTTTTATTGCCGTAATTAAAAAACCCTCTTTAAAATAATCTCTTTTTTTTTCTTTTTTCTTAAATTGTAAAAACAGAAATTATTAGTTATTTTATTATATAATGTCACCCCTAGTGGCCACAAAAGCCCCTTCCAACAAAGCTAAAGTGGCCCATGGGCCACCAGTTGAGAACCACAGTTGTAGCATGTTGCGGCTCTGAACACTTTTAATTTAGTGACCGAAGGCGCAAAATGGCTCTTTTGGTTGTAAAGGTTGCAGAGCCCTGGTCAAGAGTGACAAGACCACGCTAAAATGAGCTCCAATAAGTGGGGGAAATATGGGAAACAATATAATAAAGAATGGGAGAAAGAGCGCACACTTAAAACATGATTCAGGATAGAATTAAAGAAAGTTTTTTGTTGACTTAGCTTACTATGAGTTTGCTGTTTAATTTTATTTTTTAATTTGTACTAGGGCTGAACAATTAATTGCATTTGCAATAATATTGCAATATGATAAAATGAGATGTTCTAATTGCAAAGGCTGCAATTTGACTGGTCACATGACACAAATCTTTATCAAAAACACCACAAAGACATTTACGATGGTTGCATGGCTAGAATGACAACAACCAGTGCTTCAACTTCAAGTAAGCAAAGTATCAGCCGACAGGGATCACTGACCCAACTGTTTGAACTTCAAACAGTAATTTTTTATATCTAATTTTTATATTTATTTATAGGGATGGGGCAGATCCAATCCAGTATCGGTATCGGTATCCGATACCAGCATTATTTAAGTATCGGGTATCGGATCCAACCTGCCGATACTTTTCCAATCCAGCTTCAAAGAGCAATTGGGTTCAATCACATTCTGTGATTGCACTTCTTAACATTGTGTGAGATAAACCCAATGAAGACACTCTTAAGCCTTACAATAGGGAACCCACTGACTTTAACAGCACACAGGACAGGAGGTAAGTATACCACACACATGTCCTTCTTACTCATGGTGCAGCTGAAAAAAGGGGAGTGGCTGTGTTGTCTTTCCCATCATGCTTAACGCTTTTTTAGTGTTTTCAGCTGCACCATGAGTAAGGAGGACATGTGTGTGGTATACTTGCCTCCTGTCCTGTGTGCTGTTAAAGTCAGTGGGTTCCCTATTGTAAGGCTTAAGAGTTTCTTCATTGGGTTTATCTCACACAATGTTAAAATGAATAGTTTGGGTACAAAAGTTTCATTATACAGAGTCACATACCTGAACAGTATCGGATCGGGAAAGTATCGGTATCGGTCGATACGCAGTTAATAAGTATCGGTATCGGATCGGAAGTGAGAAATGTGGATCGGTGCATCCCTATTTATTTATTAACTGTCATGTGAAGTTCAGACAGTAGTTAGTTCACTTAACATGTTTACTATATGTTTATGAAACAAGAAAAAATAGAAATGGTTAAAAGAAAAGTCATAGATTTGTTTGCTTTATTGTAATCTTTGCTTTAAATAAATCTGACATTGTTCATTATAAAACAGATTGATTTATTGCTTCTGTTTGTTAAAAAATACTTGAGATTTAAAAAAAATTGCGTTTTAAATCGCAATTGCAATTTATAGAAAAAAAATTGCAATTAGATTATTTTCCAAAATTGTTCAGCCCTAATTTGTACGCATCCTTTATGATTGTCGGTTGTTGTCATCACTCTTCGTTTAAAATTCAGGTCTCTCTGGTAAATGAGTCCCAGAGGCTTAATGGGATTAATTTGTATTAATATGCAAAATGTATTTTTATTTTTTAGATTGGATATGTTCTTCAAAGTGTTTAGCATAATTTTGCTGTTTATATGTAATGCCATAATAAATTTATGTTTATACTGTTTAAAAACGGCCTTTGTTTTACACAATGGGGCGGGGTTGCCAGTTGGGCTTGTTTTGGGCTCGTTTTCATGGGGCTGGTCGCTTGTTTCTGTCGCAAGATCTGGCAACACTGCTTCCAACAGGTGTGTTCTGTGTGTGTGTGTTCTGTGTGTTTGCAGCTTTGCTACGGCCAATCCAGACCCGGTGGGCAGAACTCCGACGTACATGGATCACGGCGCCTCCCCGGGACCCGTCAATCACTCTCACACTTACAGCATCTACCAGACGATGTAAGTCATTTGAAAACGTGACGTTCCTCTTCTAGACGTGTGTGTGTGTTGCCAGCTGCTCCAAGCGTGTGTTTGTGTGTGTGTTGTGGCAGGACTGACCCCGTGCTGGACGGGGACGGGGACTTTGACCTCGACGACACCATGGACGTTGCGCGGCACGTGGAGGAGCTCCTCCGGAGGCCGGTGGAGAGCCAGTGGGGCGGCCAGCAGTCGTGACTCTCGACCCGTTCGAACGCCACCAAACAAGCCCCGCCCACTTTGACATGGTTTAATTCCATTTCATCTGTTTTTCATTTAGCGACAGTGTAAAACTGTTAATAACGGCCGTGATTTTATTCCCCCTCTCAGCATCAGAGCGTGCACGTCGGTGACTCTCCTGTCGTCTGTGTCCACCTGTGTTTGTAAAACAGATCCACTGCAGAGCGTACGATGTTACAGTATTGTGTGAAAAAAAGAAAGCGAGAAATATTGTCCTTGAAATTGTCGTGCATGTATTTTTTCAACTGATTGAAAACTTGTTTGGGGGAAAGAACTGCGACTGTACCGTGTTATCCAGAGCTGAATGTTGTTTTATACCCTCTGCTTTGTAAACCGCTTCCTGTTTCTCTCGTGACACTGACCTTTGCCCTTTGGACAAAAAAGAAAAACTTCAAAGCAGAGTTTTTGCTTTTGCTCTTACAAATCATATTCTAATTCTTTGCTTGTCCGTCGTCCAGATGTTTATGCAGTACACTAACCTGAAAGGCAGAGCGACTCGTTTTGCTCCATGCACATCCCAACACAAGACATCCGATTAGTTCACCAGCTGTAAAGGGGAGGAGCTTGTGCTTGCTCTCACAGGGCTATTCTTCTTCTGTTTGCACACAGAAATGCAAACTAAGCATTTACCTGGCGCTGCCTGCTTCTCCTCTCAGGTCCCACCGCTCCACTCATCCATGCTACCTCGCATTAGTCCGCTGACGGCTGCCGTCACATGTTTCGTCCGCGCCGTCCTCCCTTCAGTTGGCGAATGTCGTTCTGGTGGTTCGCTTCGATTCGTGTGAAGAAGAAGACCCCTCGCTGCACGGGCAAACTGTTTCTATGCTTGAACACCAGTCACATGAAGACGTCCGGAGTCATGAAGCGTCTTACGTTTTGATTGGGACGCCTAAAAGTTGAACTCCTCTGCCTCACTTTGTCCCCGTGTGCTCGTGCAACACGATGACACTGTGGCAAAACAAGCACGTGCACGTCTGTGTGTGACGACACGAACAAGCACGTAGCGTAGACGCCGGTTTCAAAAACCTGCGGGAACTGTTGCTCTGCCGCCACACTCTCACGTCTGAGTGTGTGTGTGTGTGTGTGTGTGTTCATACTCTTCGGTACACAGATCATAATTCACAACAGTATTGCACCTCAGGAATGAATTGTTGCAGAAACAGTCGTACAAGCCAAAAAACGAAGGAGTTTAATGTAAACAGAAGAGAAATGTTATTTTATGTGTCGTCGTGTTTCTGTGGTTGAATGTGAGGATTTACACACGGCTCAGTCAGAATGTGTGTGTGTGTGTGTGTGTGCTGAAGTACCAGCTGAAGGATACAGAGCACTTGGCAATCAGAAGAGTTTTAAGATGTAGTTTTGTTTCCTCAAATGTTCAAATATGACCATATTTAAAATATTCACGCAGTTTTATTTGTTCTGTTCACTCGTCTGTTCTGGCGTCGAGCTCCCGAGCCACGTGGGAGTTTTAACGACAGATCCGTTCTCATCACGTCCGAGGTTCGATCCACTGTGCACCGTGTATTTTTAATGGCGCTGCGTGTTGTTTGTTGTACGTTACCATGTTTGTGGTTTGGGTTCGTCGCTTGGAGGTTTTCCAAGGAACGTCTGTTGAGTTGAAAAGAATAAAATAAAAGTTTTATAAATAAACGGATGCATTCGTTCGTTTTCTGCCAGGAGCCGGCGTTTCACAGCCGGCGAGGAGCAAGGTCAACTCTTGACCGCTCGTCAGGCGAACACGGAGGGTAGACGACCCTGCAAACCTATGCATGTTGTCAGTTAACCCCGTGGTTCCCAACACTGGTCCTTGAGGAACACCACGCTGCATGTTTTAGTTGTTTTGTGCTGCAACAGACCTGATTCACACCTGATTTGGCAGCACGGTGGCACAACTGGTAGAGCTGCTGCCTCTCAGCGAGAAGGTTGCCGGTTCAAATCCCGGTCCGGGGCCTTTCTGGGTGGAGTTTGCATGTTCTCCCCGTGCATGCGTGGGTTTCCTCCGGGTACTCCGGTTTCCTCCCACAGACCAAAAAACATGCATTGTTAGGCTGATTGGTGACTCTAAATTGACCCTAGGTGTGAGTGTGAGAGTGGATGGTTGTTTGGTGTGAGTGAGACAGGTCCCTCTTGTAAATGAGTCCCCGTGACTCAACGAGGCTAGCCTGTATAAATAAAGGTTGAATGAATGAATTCACTGATTTAATTATGTTCTGCAGAAGCCTGTTCATCACTCATTAATTAAAATCAGGTGTGTCAGAGCAGAGAAATAACTAAAACATGCAGGATGGTGTTCCTCAAGGACCTGTGTTGGGAACCCCTAAATTAACCTGATATATGTGCAGTTGGCCTGAGTGAAACCCATTAACAGGGTGGGGTTGAATGTCAGAGTCAGTGTTTCTTTATGTGCAAACAACACAGTAAATTAAAGGCCCAACACTCCTCAAATGAACGGATCATAGTTACAGATATTGTGCTAAAATATCCGTAAAAGTCATTAGTTATAGCCTTTTGCATGATTTGGGTCAGCTGGATTTGGGTAGACTCCAAAAGAAAATCACTTGTAGATGTAAGACATTAAAATCCTTCCACTGCTGCTATTTTTGCTAAAGAAAAACGGACACGAGCGAAACACGTCGCTCTATTTGGACTTATTTTTGGAGGGGTACAAAATAATCTTGTGCCATGATCATTTGCACGAGTAATTGTCCCAACACATGGTGGGACCCTTTCACTTGCACACATCAATTAAAAAGACCTGTTTTGATATTTATTTCCCACTGCAATGTCATTTTTAATACATTAATCATACAAAAAAAATCAATTCAAGCTAATTTTTTACAAGTAAAAGTGTAAAACCCTTCATCATGCTCAGGGGTCTGCAACCTTTACGATCCAAAGAGCCATTACTGCCCCTTCGCTCACTAAATCAAAATGTCCACACAACTTACCCCAACAATGCATGCATGATCATCTTCTGGTGGCCCGTGGACCACTTTACGTTTCTTGCAGGAGGCTTTTCAGGCCAGTAGGATTGAAAATAAATAATGATTTAAACATTCATTGATATTTTTACATTTTAAGACAAAGGAAAAGACAGGATTATTGTAAAGAAATATTTTTTAATAGCTTTTACCAATTAAAAATAATAATTTAAACAATGGTGGCACAAATTTATGTTTGTATAACCTATATACATTTGTATTATTCAAGGCAGTCAAATTTGTTTATAATTTTATCATTAGACAGAGTTACCGGATCTAAGCAGGAACGCACCCTGTCAAAATAAAAGAGTTCCCAGATCAGGATCCGGCTCAAACAGTGGTCGCAGAATTTGGGCACTAGTGACCCGAAAAGGAAGAGGCGGGTAAAATATAATGGATTGAAGGATGGAAATTTAAACAATGAACTATGCAGGTCTAGTTTATTTTATTATTAATATTGTGTAAGAATTAAGTATCCTACTTTAAATAAATAAAGCATAAAGTTAAAGTGTGTTTTACTACTTGTATTTGTGCTAGTATTCACAAATTAGCAAAATAAATGACATGAAACTGTTAAAACTGGCAGTGGTTTGTCCATTTTGGTGTATTGAAAGAGCCGCAGCAGAGGAACCAAAGAGCCACATGTGGCTCCAGAGCCACAGGTTGCAGACCCCTAATCATGCTTTTCAAAAACCAATATAAAGAAACATTTCTTGAGTAAAATAGTCTTAATTATATCAGCTAATAAACTGAGTTATTGAATGTAAAAAGTAAAAAGTTGTTTTCCTTCAGAAACGTTTGATTCTGTTTTAAAAGCACATCAAGTCAATGACATCATGACAGTGAAGTTTTACAGGGATTCAGTTAGTTTTCACCATCTGGTGGAAGTTGGCAGCAGTGCACGTGTTTATGTGTCTGAGCTGAAATTTAAATGCCTATCACGTGCCTCATGCCATGCCTGAAAAATAAAAATAAAATGTATCCTTCATGGGAATCTCTAGACTGGGGCCAGATCCTAATTAAAGTGATTTTTATGATCAGTTTTTTTGAAGTTCAGGAACTCTGGCTGCTTCTGAGAGATAAAAACTATAAAGTTTAAATGACTCAGCTTATTGTGCATCTTTAAATGTTCCCTCATAGGACCATCATGTCAAAGATGAACAAAACTGTTGGTTAGTGATGGTAATGAAGAGAGCAGTGCTGGTTATGACTTGGACATTAAGTTAACCTGCGAGGAGCTTTAGAGTCAGAGTCTTGTTTGTGATGTAAACTGACACCTTCAGGTTTTTCTTCTGCTCAAGCTCCTATAGGATGCATGAGTCAGAGCCAACATTGACAGCATTCATTCACATTTAGACTGGATTTACGAGCACAGTGCTCCCAGTGTTGGAAATATGCAACAATTTCTGATGAGCTGCTCTCAAACGTGTAGGAAAATGTGAATATTCTGTTGAAGTGCAAGCTGAGTGCTAAATGGTTTGGATGAAGAAGCTGAAGCTCAGCTGAAATATTTGAATAGCTGAGCAGTCAACTTCTGTTATTTGTATAAGTTGGCTGTTTTTCAAGAGTTGAATTTATCCAAAGACTTCTTCAGTCTTATAAGACTGAGTTTCCTCAGACTGAAGAAGTCAAAGACAAAACGTTTCAACAAAGAACTCGTCCTGACTCCATGTTGAGACGGAAAGAAAAAGGCAAGAGATTAAAAAGCAAACAATAAAAAATGCATAAGGACACATGATACAAAAAGAAGACAAGAATGCACGGAGACAAAGGATGTGGCGAAAAGCTACAGGTGCCTCAAAAAATGAGAATATGGAGTTCAATCATTTCACCAATCATTTCAAAAAGTGAAACTCATATTCTACACACACGTCTACAGGTGTGCAGTGGAGAGCATCCTGTGCTCCAGCATCAACGTGTGGCATGGAGGCTGCACAGTTGCAGAGAGTGGTGAAGGCTGCACAGAAGATGTTGGAGTCAGTCTCCCCACCATCACAGACATTTACACCTCCAGATGCAGGAAAAGAGCCACCTGCATCATGAAAGACCCCACTCACCCAGCACACTCACTCTTTGCCCCACTCCCCTCAGGACGGAGGTTGAGGAGCATCAAATGTAGAACCACTAGACTGAGGAACAGCTTCTACCCTGAGGCTGTTAGACTCATGAATAAATAAAACAATAATCACTGCAAAATATCACATCATGCTGATGCTGATTTCTTGTTGCTGTGTTCATCTG
>JBBPBX010099840.1:0-12464 GCA_038048925.1 Garcialebias charrua | reverse complement strand
CTTTCGTCTGTCTCGGGCTTTGGAGGGACAGATCTCTGATGCTTCACATTCGCTACTAAATGTTCTATTGGAGGAACCTTATTCACTTATGCATGCTCACAACCACACACAAATGGATGTAGGGATGTATATGTAGATATATGTAGATGGGTATATAAATGAATATAAATATATATGTATGTATACTGTATATATACTTGTAGGTATGGGTATGTTTATATATAGAAATCTAATGCAAGGTCATGAATATTATCAGTCTTTATGCTTGTATGTTTTGTTGCTGTGCTCTGTCATGTGCTTTGCAGGATTGTGGACGGAGGTTTGGTGTGTTTGCCTTGTGCTCTTTTTGTGGATAATTGTTGTTTTGTTGTCTCACTTTCTCTTTTCTTTCTTTCTCTCTATAAAAAAAAAAATACATATTGGAGTGAGAGGATGGATAAGGTGTGAAGGGAGGCCATCTATAAATGGAAATTTTTTTTAAAAAAAAATAAAAAAAAATAAAAAAATGCTGGACTGTGTCACCGGATGGTTGAGTTGAGGTGGTGAAAGGACAGAGCTGCAACAGTTTAGTGAGGATTTTCTTCCCAGGAAGTAAAAATGTGCCTGATCTCACAACAGACGGTGTTCAGGTAAAGATGATTGAAGGGGTGAGTTGTTGACTGAACTTGTGCTGTAAATATTCTTCATTTGTTCATTTTGACAGAAGGCGTGAGTCTGAGCTGACCCAAGACCAAATATTGAATTGAAACCACTATTTAATATAATCAGCTGTCTTTTATATACCGTAATTTTCAGACTATAAGGCGCACTTAAAATCTTTTTAATTTTCTCAAACAGCGGGTTCGGATGTTGTCAGTCCATACAATGGGCGTTATCATCTGTTATCATCCCCATATATAGCGGCGAAACTGTCCAATCTACCTCCTAGCATGTTTAAAAGAACGTTATCAGCGTTATAATCGCTGTGAGGAGGCAGCGTGTTTCCGTAAACCCGGAAGTGTAGTGTTTTTTGTTTTTTTCAGCTTATGTAACCGTTTTCCTAAACCTAACCTTAAACCTGACCCAGAGGACCAACCCTAAACCTAACCCCCTTACCCTTGTGCCTAAACCTAACCAAGACCCTAAACCTAATGCCAGAGGCTTTACTCTAAACTTTAACACATAGCTAAAAACGGAGCCTGCTGTCATCGCTTGTAACTGTGACAACGTACCTTTAAACCTCCTAGGAGGTACAGGAGGGGCAATCTGACTGCTACATATGGGGATGATGATAACTGATAAGGGCCATTTTATGGTTGATAACATCCGAAGCGGGTGTCTCAAATCGACAGTGAGCCTTATAATCTGTACTTTATTAGTTCTGGTTGTGCTTACTGACCTCAAAATGATATGTGGTACACAGTGCTAAAAAATCTGTCAAACTGAACTTGTTTTGCATAATGTGCCTTATAGTCCAAAAAATATGGTAGATTAAATGTAGTAATTTTAAATTTACAAACTGTTTTTGAGCTGATGTTTTTGAGATTTGCCATTAGTGGCAGCAATCTGTGAGATTGATAGTATTTTTATTATTTTATTATTTTCTTTTAATTATTGTTGTTGCTAGTCTGTCCTAATATTTCAAGCTTACTTTGAAATACATCCCTCTCACGGATGACACTAAAAGGTTTTGAAACATTTGATTGCTACCTGGAATTAACAGTTGAAAAAAACATCAGTATATCAATTATAAATCCAATTACTTGAAGGGTTTGTCCTTTCTTTTTTTTAATGCTCATCTTGTTTTTTTATTTATTTTTTATATCAAAGCCCATATTTAACAAAGTTTTCCATCCATCCATCCATCCATTTTCTTCCGCTTATCCGGGGTCGGGTCGCGGGGGTAGCAGCCTAAGTAGGGAGGCCCAGACTTCCCTCTCCCCAGCCACTTGGAGCAGCTCCTCTGGGGGAATCCCAAGGCGTTCCCAGGCCAGCCGAGAAACATAGTCCCTCCAGCGCGTCCTGGGTCTTCCTCTGGGTCTCCTCCCGGTGGGACATGCCCGGAACACCTCACCAGGGAGGCGTCCAGGAGGCATCCTAACCAGATGCCCGAGCCACCTCAACTGGCTCCTCTCGATGTGGAGAAGCAGCGGCTCTACTCCGAGTCCCTCCCGGATGACTGAGCTTCTCACCCTATCTCTAAGGGAGAGTCCAGCCACCCTGCGGAGAAAACTCATTTCAGCCGCTTGTATCCGAGATCTCGTTCTTTCGGTCACAACCCAAAGCTCATGACCATAGATGAGGGTGGGAACGTAGATCGATCGGTAAATTGAGAGCTTTGCCTTTCGACTCAGCTCTCTCTTCACCACGACAGCACCCGCTTCACTGCGGACGCTGCACCTATCCGCCTATCGATCTCACGCTCCAGTTTTCCCTCATTCGTGAACAAGATCCCGAGATACTTAAACTCCTCCACTTGGGGCAGGACCTCCTCCCCGACCCGGAGAGGGCATGCTACCCTTTTCCGGCTCAAGACCATGGCCTCGGATTTGGAGGAACTGATCCTCATCCCGGCCGCATCACACTCGGCTGCAAACCGCTCCAGCGAAAGCTGTAGATCACGATCTGATGAAGCCAATAGGACCACATCATCTGCAAAAAACAGAGAAGCGATTCTAAGGCCACCAAAACGGATCCTCTCAACACCTTGGCTGCGCCTAGAAATTCTGTCCATAAAAGTTATGAACAGAATCGGTGACAAAGGGCAACCTTGGCGGAGTCCAACTCTCACTGGAAACGAGCCTGACTTACTGCCGGCAATGCGGACCAAGCTCTGACACCGGTCGTACAGGGACCTAACAGCCCATATCAATGGGCCTGGTACCCCATACTCCCGGAGTACCCCCCACAGAACCCCCCGAGGGACGCGGTCGAATGCCTTTTCCAAGTCCACAAAGCACATGTAAACTGGTTGGGCAAACTCCCACGCACCCTCCAGGACCCTGCTGAGGGTGTAGAGCTGGTCCAGTGTTCCACGACCAGGACGAAAACCACACTGCTCCTCCTGAATCCGAGGTTCGACTATCCGACGGACCCTCCTCTCCAGAACCCCTGAATAGACCTTACCAGGGAGGCTTAAGAGTGTGATCCCCCTATAGTTGGAACACACCCTACGGTCCCCCTTTTTGAATAGGGGAACCACCACCCCAGTCTGCCAATCCAAGGGAACTGCCCCCAATGTCCACGCGATATTGCAGAGTCGCGTAAGCCAACACAACCCCACAACATCCAGAGCCCTAAGGAACTCAGGACGAATCTCATCCACCCCCGGAGCCTTGCCACCGCGGAGCTTTTTAACCACCTCGGCGACCTCAGCACCAGAGATTGGAGAGCCCGACCCAAAGTCCCCAGGCTCCGCTTCCTCAGTGGAAGACGTGCCAGTAGGATTGAGGAGGTCTTCGAAGTATTCCGCCCACCGACTCACAACATCCCGAGTTGAGGTCAACAGCACGCCATCCCCACCATAAATGGTGTTGGTCGCGTACCGCTTTCCCCCCCTGAGACGCCGGATGGTGGACCAGAATCGCCTCGAAGCCGTACGGAAGTCATTCTCCATGGCCTCTCCGAACTCCTCCCACGCCCGAGTTTTTGCCTCAGCAACCACCCGAGCCGCATGCCGCTTGGACTGCCGGTACCTATCTGCTGCTTCCGGGGTCCCACAGGCCAAAAAGGCCCAATAGGACTCCTTCTTCAGCTTGACAGCATCCCTCACCGCCGGTGTCCACCACCGGGTTCGAGGGTTGCCACCACGACAGGCACCAACAACCTTGCGGCCACAACTCCGATAAGCTACCTCGACAATAGAGGCGCGGAACATGGCCCACTCGGACTCAATGTCCCCCGCCTCCCTCGGAACGTGTTCAAAGCTCTCCCGGAGGTGGGAGTTAAAGCTCCGTCTTACGGGAGACTCTGCCAGACGTTCCCAGCAGACCCTCACAATACGTTTGGGTCTGCCAGGTCTGACCGGCATCCTCCCCCACCATCGGAGCCAACTCACCACCAGGTAGTGGTCAGTTGACAGCTCCGCCCCTCTCTTCACCCGAGTGTCCAGGACATGCGGCCGCAGATCAGATGAGATGACAACAAAGTCGATCATCGAACTGCGACCTAGGGTGTCCTGGTGCCAAGAGCACATATGTACACCCTTATGCCTGAACATGGTGTTCGTTATGGACAATCCATGACGAGCACAGAAGTCCAACAACAGAACACCACTCGGGTTCAGATCAGGGGGGCCGTTCCTCCCAACCACACCCCTCCAGGTCTCACTGTCATTGCCCACGTGAGCGTTGAAGTCCCCCAGTAGAACAAGGGAGTCCCCAGGAGGCGCACAAAGTTTTCCGTGTCTCTTTAAAATCCGAGTTGAAACAAAGTTTCTTGATTTATTCAGCCTCATCTCTGCTGTTTGTGAGGGAACGGAACAATGAGATTTATTTTGCATTTGCCGTGACAAAAGTGATCCCCTTTGGATATTCGAAGCAGACGGCTCTAACTCACCAGTGATTTTTGACTTACTGGTACCTCTTGGCTATGATTTCTGCAAAGCAGATGAAAGATTCTTGCCAAACATCCTAAATTGTTTCACTACATGTGAATCGCCTCTATTTCATTAATTTTTCAGTCCATAAACGCAACTGCACAGTGTAAAAGTCACAGCAGTTCATGGATCTGGACAGTGTAGTTGTGACATCACCTTACTTTGACGGGGTTTTGATTAATAAGTTGAGACCAAACACTGCCTTTGTTACATTGGATAACCGTTTCCAGTCAAAATGGTCACATTTACTTGATAGTTATCATTTTATGTGTCAAATAAAGAGTGGTTAAACCTCGCTTTTTAACTTTTGATTGAATTTCATCAAGACGTGTTGCAGGTTTTTGCACAAGTGAACAGGAAATGACTGAAAAGGGAAGATTCTGTTGCTTCTGTATATATAATTTATCTTTTTGTCTTTATTTTGTACATTTGATACACCGTGTTTGTATTTTTATTTAGCTCAAGACTAAAAATTCCTTATTTCCACTGTCACGTTTCATCCATATGTGCAATGATAAAGTTAAATTTTATTTTCACGTTTCAGGGTATAAACATTTACATTTGTAAAATCTATGGAATATGAAAAAGTCATTCTCCAAACACTTGATAATAACAAATAAAGATTATTTGGTATGGTTTATGAAGTAAAGTTGCTTTTAAATGTTACAGAGCAAGAGAAAAAGAAAGCTGAAGGCTGAGAGTGTTGGTGGAGCTCATTACCAGTAGGTGTTGGCCACATCTGCTCTCTTCCAGACTTGATCATTTATCTGTGGTTCATGGCAGACCTTGCATGGAATGGATGAGATGCAGTGAAACTTTTCTACGTTCCCACGAAAGAGCTGCAAACTCTCCAAAATTTGAAAAGGGCCATGTGCCTTTCTGTGTCGGGATGAAATCAAATCTTCTTGGAGAAGTCATTTCAAACCCACTCATTCAGCACCACGTTATGGCAGAGAAGCAGAGGGATCCAAAGCTAGGAACCAGGTTTACTTTTACTGGATCGAAAATTTCCGTTTTTTTTTCTTTTCTTTTTTTAAAGTCGGAGCTTTCGCCTGACTGGTTGAATCTGGATATTTTAGGTCTTTAAAGACCAGCAACCCAGACAATCCCTAAGTTGCACTTGGATCAGTTTGAGTTTACTTTAATGTCTGCCCCCATTCTTTCCACATACTTCACATTTTCTTGAGCGGGGATGGTGTGACTCTGCAGCCGAGGTGGGGAGAAATGACCAGAGTGGAACAGAAGGTGCACACACAACCACTTTTCCATCTTCAGATTATCCTAAAGGTGCAGACATAAAGTCTAAAATTACACTAGATCTTGATATTTTCACTCACGTCTGGATTAGGAGAACCTTGGAACACCAATCTGAAAGTTATGGATGGCAACGAACCCAAACTGGTAAACATCATCCATCCATTAATTTTCTTTACCTGCTTTTTCCTATAGGTTGCAGGGAGCTGGTGCCATCTGCAGCAGCCATTATGAGAGGTGGGGTACAGTCTGGGCAGGCCTCCAGTCCATCACAGGGACACATAGAGACAATTTGTGTAAGAGTTGAACGCGTTTTTGAATAACATTGGATAGCATACAAGAGGCATTTAGATAAAATTAAAATTACACTTATACTATGCACACTGAAAACATTAAACATTTAAATTCCTTACCAGGGTCCCTTGAGCTGTGGGGCATTCATCTCTATTTTTATCTTTTTTTTCATTAGGCCTTTTTTTATACAGGTTGTAAATGAGCCTCTAAGACTCATTTACAACCCCCTGTTACATCAATACAAGCAGATGAGAAAAAGAGAACATGAGGATGGAGAAAGCCAAAAAATAAAAAGTCTCGCACCGTTTCCAGGCCGGAAAACGATGTAAAAGATGCAAAAAAGACCTTGCAACATACAATGACGTCATAATACATTTATGCATAGAGGTCGACAAAGCTGGTGAGTTATCATTCCATAACGTTCCAAAGTTCTGATAAGATGGTACACTGTCTATCAGCATGATGGTTCTGATAAGGTCATAGATGTCCTTGAGAGGGTGGGGGCAGGCAGAAGCTTCTAGTTTACATATCCTCCAGGAGCAATTTGAAATAAGTTGGCCTGTCCAATGCCAGCGTGGAGGCCAAATGCAGATCAAGAACAATTATTTCGGCTGCTAGACTCCGTTTTCATCTGCCTTCAAAGTTCTGCTGGTTACACTCAATGAACTGCTGCCGACGTCTTTCTAACTTGACATTATCCTAGGTATGCGCCGATTTCAAAAATGCAGAAACCCTACCATCATAAATCTAATCTAAGGTTCAGCAAATCCATCAATTTCAATTTGTTTTGGCCAAATGAATTTGTTTCAACACTGGAAAACAATGTCTTGATTATTTATTTTTAAAGGTATATTCTAGCCAAATAAAAATGGTTATTGCATATTTGTAAAACTGAAAAGTGTGGGAGTTCAGCTCTGCAGCTTCCTGCAGTCACAAGATGGCACCAGCAAGCCACACCTGTGGACCATCTTCTTGATGAGCAGGGGTACAAAAAGTTGCAGAAGACCTCCAATCGCCGCTGAAGCATTACATGCCTAACGTTAATGTGTTTCTGGCCACTTTGTATTTCTGTAATGAAATATAAACTTGTGTCCTTTCATGATTTCAGCATTGCTTCTGCTGCCTACTAGCCTGGCCCTCCCCTTACCAAAAAGTAGTATATGCAAGTATACTTAAAGTACACTAATTTTAAACTAAAAAAATAAGAGTATACTTTCAGTTTACTTTTTAGGTACTTATCAAAAGTATACTTAGCCAAGTTTATTTTACACAATACTTGACTTATACTAAAAATAAACTAAAAGTCTAAGTATACTTAATCTATACTTCTGTTTAAACTTTTGGCCAAGATATTTTACACAAAGTATTTTCACACTGGTTTATTTTTAGTACTTCTGTTTTAAACGTTTTGTCAGTTTTTTTTATATTGTTGTATATACTGTATATATATATATATATATATATATATATATATATATATATATATATATATATATATATATATATATATATATATATATATAGTATATTGTTATTATTATTATTGAGCATGCATCAGGGTATTATTATTATCATCATTATTATCCAGGCGTACGTGAAACGTGAAGTACTGCTTTCTGCCATTTTTCTGTTGTGGTCTTCATGCGTTATGACTGGATTGGGGGTAGAACGTGATCATATACGTTCCAACCAATCAACGCCACTCTTGCTTGTCAGGTTGCATGTGAACTTTGTCCTAACCAATCAACGCCACTCTTGTTTATCGCAGGAAGTATCATGTGATCATATTCAACCAATCAACGCCTCTTGCTTCGCGCGCGCTTCGTTCAAATGTAGCCATTTCCTTTTCAACTGTTGGACAAGAAACTGTTGTTGTCTCGGAGCGCTCGTAAAACTTGCTTTTTATTAGACGTCGACTGGTCTGACTCTGGACGACGACTGGACATTCAGTTGGAAGTTGAAGGTACAGTAATCGGTTCTGTTTTGTTTATTTGCTAGCTGTTAGCTCTTTTCACTTGAATGAACAAAACCTGTCGTTGCTAAAGCTACGGATGCTAAAACGCTTAGCTAAAACTGCAGCTGAGTGGAACATCTGGACCTGAGATGTGGAGCAGGTTCTGTGGACAGAACTCAGCAGAACCAACGTTTGAGAGGCTGCACTCAGAGTGGGAGACTCTGAAGAACGTTGCTGAGCTTCAAACAGACACAGAGTCCAGGAGAGAATTAGTTTCTACTTCCTGAACGTTTCTCCACTGCAGCCAGATGTTGGTCAGCTGAACATCTGCAGAAACAGGAGACATGTTTGTCCTCTCCTGTTCACTTCAGCTGTTCTGATGCTGGACACAATTAAAGGCCTGGCAGTCCTTGATATATAATATATATAATAATGCACGGCCCACCACCTTTCATCTTTCTTTTAGACTAAGATCAGATCAAGTTCGAGTCAAACCTGTAAAATAATGATTAATTAATTAATGTGTTTGTTTGTTTGTTTGCATTGTTTCTGTCCACTTCCTCAGCAGTTCGTGGTGGTAATGCACCACTACCAGTGTCGTGTAACAGGGTTGTTGTTTAATTAATTTGATCAAAATGTATCATATTTATAATATTTTTCTTGTTTAGCAGAAAAGTTTATCTAGTAGTTATTAGAAATGTTTCTTTTAATGTTTGTGGAAACTCCAGGTTCCTTTTGTTTGTGTAGTGACGACGCCCCGGGAGTTTGTACAACACATTTTACCCACTGTCTTACATTTGTAAATGTCTGTGTTGCAGATGTTTAAATTCATTCGCAAGCTGTGTGCGAAGAATTCATGCTGCCAACAGCCCTGCAGGGCTGTGAACAGGCTCGTGACTTTCCCTTTAAAGAAAAGGCAAACCCTTTACCAGGTAAGTGTTGGAAAATCATTCATGATTATTTTTGATACCTAATATTACAAGTGAGTATGGGGGAACCCAATATGGTGTCACCTCCTGATGAGAAACCTGCTAAGTTTTATTAATTTTATTAAGAATGACTTTCCCACAGACCAAATTGGTATTGGTAACTCTAAATTGTCCCTAGGTGTGAGTGAGAGAGTGAATGGTTGTTTGTCTCGTTTGTCTCTATATGTGGCCCTGTGATGGACTTGCGACCTGTCCAGGGTGCACCCCGCACCTTGCACTGTGATTGCTGGATATGGGCACCGGCGACCCCCGTGACCCAAAATGGAAGAAACGGGTAAAGATGATGGATGGATGGATGGATGGACTTTCCCAGTAGCCCAACAGCACATGACTTCTTGTCCAATATGTCTCTGATCATTAGCATAACACAGTATTTATGTTAGCTCTATTTGTTTGGCAGGAAGAAAGCTGAACATTGGCTTCACCACCAGGGCTAAGCTGAACAAGTTGCTAGATGATGGAGAATATGGAAAGATAAGGTAAAGCTTATTTTTTAACACCAAGAACACAGTAGAAATAGCCTCTCAATTATTACTGATACCTCTGACCACTTGAGGAATTCCACCTGTTCCCAGCTTTTTGTGTGAAGAACACACAGTTCAAAACACTTAAAATTCAATTGTTTTCTACTCTTCTTACCATTTAGGCACTGTATTTATATGTTTTGTTGCTGTTTTGCTGTTGATATGTACATTTTCTGCTAAACCCACTGGAAAATGAAGAATGTCTCTAACTTTTCTCTTGTCATTTTTGACTAAACCTACATCATAAAATGCTCTTCATACAATGTAACAGTTAAAACACAGTCAAAAAGGTGGTAAATACTAACATTTATGGAGGACTTACTGACATTATTAGAAATAAAAGCAGAAATACATAAATAGACCATTAAATGAATATATGAACTTAAAGTTTTAAAGTTTAGTTTAAAACAAAGCAAACAGGAAAACACCTGTGCTTTTGTTTTAAACTAAACCTTAAACTAAACTGAGGCCGCACAGACATCTGCACGTGGATCCTGCTTTATCCTGTCTGTTGACCAATAGGAGAAGAGCTGATCCAGGAAAGGTTTCCTTTTTTATTAAATTGGTGCATTTTAAGTTATTTATTGGTTTTTATATGTTTTAGTTATTTATTCGTCCATTAATATATTTCTTTTTACTTTTTATTTCTAATTATGTCAGTTTTGGTCCTCCATACATATTCAAACATCAAATAGTCTTTCAATCTGACACAGATCTATAAAGTAGAGTGTAGGGAGTCATTTTCAGTCAATTTCTATTGTAGGATGTAGCCAACAGGATGAGGGCAGGTGAAGCTCACCAGCACAATCAAACCCTGTTGCCGCGCTGCCGCAACCCCCCCACACACACACAAAAACAAGATTCTCACTCTTTGGCTTTTTGAAAAGTTGGCAGCCCTGGTGTGTGCTGCTGAGGCAGATAATTTGAGGCAAGTAAAACACTGCAGGTTAGGTTATTCTAGCGTTTAAATAAGCCATATACAGTATGCTACGAGTTTTTTTTTTTTGGCTTAGTTCCTGGATGGTTTTTCAAAGAGACAAGGCCACGCATCCTCACGCTGTTTGTGTCGCATGTCTGTTAACACACATGCGCTCACTAGCCAGCAGAACAATAACCGCAGCCAGGCTGAAATACTAATTTACTTTAAATACGTATTTCGGCAACATGACTGTTTTTGTAGCTGCTTAAACAAGAGGCTGAGGAGGAACCAAACAGTTCCTGAGCTCCACTTATGTCAGCATTTAACAAGTAAAGAAGAAAATACAACTTTATAACTTGATGTTGATTTATTTTCTCACACTTCACCTGCTTCTCTTTACTGCTGCCAGAAAGGAGAATGATGAAGTGATGTTGTTTAGAAGAAAATGTCTCGCTCACTTTTCTTCATGTTACTGCCACAAGTGCAGCTGTCTGCATGTGCTGCATCACTTGATTGATGTGACAGGAGGAAAAGAGAGGTGTTTGTGTGAACTCTTCAGAGTGAGCTCTCGTCCATCTTCTCTTCTCCTCCATCCTGTTGGAAGCTGCAGACTATTGACTTCAGCTCACTCACATGTTCTCTTTGATTCAGACTCTGCAGGTTGTCAGAGATCAGCTGTGCCTCTCTGCTCTCAGCTCTTCAAGCCAACCCCTCCCATCTGACACAACTGGATCGGACTCAGAACCTAGCCTTGAGAGGTAATTTCTAAGTAGTTTGAGTAAAGCAATTAAGACACTGATTTTTAAAACCAGATGTGGAAATGGAGAATGCCTTGTCTTCTACTTCCTGTTCCTCCTTTATATCTCAGCTCTTCATTGCACAAATGACTAATGTAAATTTTGAATGGTCTCACGACATCCTGTACTGTATAGTGACACACAATTTTTGTTCATTTGCCCCTTGTTTTTTCTTTTTCTTTTACAGAGCTTCTAGCAGTTGTGAAAAAGTCTAAAGATGTGGCGATCGGATCTCAGCGTTGCTTCCATCCACTCAACACCAGCTGTACACTTGTTGCTCCACCCATCTCTGTTCAAGTGTTGTCTGACCC
The DNA here is from genome assembly GCA_038048925.1 of Garcialebias charrua. Lineage (NCBI taxonomy): Eukaryota > Metazoa > Chordata > Actinopteri > Cyprinodontiformes > Rivulidae > Garcialebias > Garcialebias charrua. Next base: position 846 of record JBBPBX010099840.1, on the reverse strand, counting down.
TGATGACATGGTAATTAACTGAATGCATGGATACTATATGTTATTGATCCATTTGGAAATCATTACAATACAATTTATTTCTACATCTTTTGATTGCACACATAAATGATAGATAAGTGATATGATACCCCTTGATGGTATGCAATAAAGCTATAGAAAATAGGCTTAGACATATTCATTGCAAAGATGAATATATACTATAGATTTCCAAATACTGTACTGTAAATGAATGTTTAATCATTATTTGGTTAACAAGATCCATGTGTTTTGCAGGTGCCTGTTGTGCCGGATGTAGAAGTCCAAGGCGAAAGGTGAAGTCTCTACGGACCAGCTCAGCCTTGCTGGTTGGAGATGCAGTGCTCGTCTACGGGAGAGAGTTATTGGCCAATTGAAGTTTGACTGGGAGGCAATCGGGGGCTCATAAAGATGTGGAGTCAAAGCCTTTGGACAACACAAAGCTTGATACTTGGTGAGTATATAATTTAGGACAAAACTCATTCTAAAATACATTCCTAATGTTTTTTCTCGTTTTATGAACAAATTACTGGAATGTTCCATGCTCCTCACGGTTTATGATGCAGATTCTGATACAATCACCTAAAAATGCCATTCACTGATACCATATGGATTAGATTGGATTTGGTTATGTGCTCTATAATAAAAAAACAGTTTACAATCAAAGTTAAATGCAGGTTACGGGTATTATTTGTAGTTGTTAAATCAAAAATATCTTTTTTTTTAAAGGTAACCACAATTACTTTTAACATTAGACTTTAATTAGTCATTGTTTTAACTGTAAAACAATGACTGTAAAAATACTGTAGGGTGTTTAGTTTTGTAAATTTT
>JBBPBX010099839.1:0-12464 GCA_038048925.1 Garcialebias charrua | reverse complement strand
CAGGCAGTAAGCACTTGTTCCTGGGTACAGATGAACCGTACGCGCCCTGGAGGTTAGGGTTAGGGTTAGGGTTAGGGTTAGGGTTAGGGTTAGGCTAACCCAACCCAGGCAGTAAGCACTTGTTCCTGGGTACAGATGAACCGTACGCGCCCTGGAGGTCCCCAACCCAGGCAGTAAGCGCTTGTTCCTGGGTACAGATGAACCGTACGCGCCCTGGAGGTCCCCAACCCAGGCAGTAAGCGCTTGTTCCTGGGTACAGATGAACCGTACGCGCCCTGGAGGTCCCCAACCCAGGCAGTAAGCGCTTGTTCCTGGGTACAGATGAACCGTACGCGCCCTGGAGGTCCCCAACCCAGGCAGTAAGCGCTTGTTCCTGGGTACAGATGAACCGTACGCGCCCTGGAGGTCCCCAACCCAGGCAGTAAGCGCTTGTTCCTGGGTACAGATGAACCGTACGCGCCCTGGAGGTCCCCAACCCAGGCAGTAAGCGCTTGTTCCTGGGTACAGATGAACCGTACGCGCCCTGGAGGTCCCCAACCCAGGCAGTAAGCGCTTGTTCCTGGGTACAGATGAACCGTACGCGCCCTGGAGGTCCCCAACCCAGGCAGTAAGCGCTTGTTCCTGGGTACAGATGAACCGTACGCGCCCTGGAGGTCCCCAACCCAGGCAGTAAGCGCTTGTTCCTGGGTACAGATGAACCGTACGCGCCCTGGAGGTCCCCAACCCAGGCAGTAAGCGCTTGTTCCTGGGTACAGATGAACCGTACGCGCCCTGGAGGTCCCCAACCCAGGCAGTAAGCGCTTGTTCCTGGGTACAGATGAACCGTACGCGCCCTGGAGGTCCCCAACCCAGGCAGTAAGCGCTTGTTCCTGGGTACAGATGAACCGTACGCGCCCTGGAGGTCCCCAACCCAGGCAGTAAGCACTTGTTCCTGGGTACAGATGAACCGTACGCGCCCTGGAGGTCCCCAACCCAGGCAGTAAGCACTTGTTCCTGGGTACAGATGAACCGTACGCGCCCTGGAGGTCCCCAACCCAGGCAGTAAGCACTTGTTCCTGGGTACAGATGAACCGTACGCGCCCTGGAGGTCCCCAACCCAGGCAGTAAGCACTTGTTCCTGGGTACAGATGAACCGTACGCGCCCTGGAGGTCCCCAACCCAGGCAGTAAGCGCTTGTTCCTGGGTACAGATGAACCGTACGCGCCCTGGAGGTCCCCAACCCAGGCAGTAAGCGCTTGTTCCTGGGTACAGATGAACCGTACGCGCCCTGGAGGTCCCCAACCCAGGCAGTAAGCGCTTGTTCCTGGGTACAGATGAACCGTACGCGCCCTGGAGGTCCCCAACCCAGGCAGTAAGCACTTGTTCCTGGGTACAGATGAACCGTACGCGCCCTGGAGGTCCCCAACCCAGGCAGTAAGCACTTGTTCCTGGGTACAGATGAACCGTACGCGCCCTGGAGGTCCCCAACCCAGGCAGTAAGCACTTGTTCCTGGGTACAGATGAACCGTACGCGCCCTGGAGGTCCCCAACCCAGGCAGTAAGCACTTGTTCCTGGGTACAGATGAACCGTACGCGCCCTGGAGGTCCCCAACCCAGGCAGTAAGCACTTGTTCCTGGGTACAGATGAACCGTACGCGCCCTGGAGGTCCCCAACCCAGGCAGTAAGCACTTGTTCCTGGGTACAGATGAACCGTACGCGCCCTGGAGGTCCCCAACCCAGGCAGTAAGCACTTGTTCCTGGGTACAGATGAACCGTACGCGCCCTGGAGGTCCCCAACCCAGGCAGTAAGCACTTGTTCCTGGGTACAGATGAACCGTACGCGCCCTGGAGGTCCCCAACCCAGGCAGTAAGCACTTGTTCCTGGGTACAGATGAACCGTACGCGCCCTGGAGGTCCCCAACCCAGGCAGTAAGCACTTGTTCCTGGGTACAGATGAACCGTACGCGCCCTGGAGGTCCCCAACCCAGGCAGTAAGCACTTGTTCCTGGGTACAGATGAACCGTACGCGCCCTGGAGGTCCCCAACCCAGGCAGTAAGCACTTGTTCCTGGGTACAGATGAACCGTACGCGCCCTGGAGGTCCCCAACCCAGGCAGTAAGCGCTTGTTCCTGGGTACAGATGAACCGTACGCGCCCTGGAGGTCCCCAACCCAGGCAGTAAGCGCTTGTTCCTGGGTACAGATGAACCGTACGCGCCCTGGAGGTCCCCAACCCAGGCAGTAAGCGCTTGTTCCTGGGTACAGATGAACCGTACGCGCCCTGGAGGTCCCCAACCCAGGCAGTAAGCGCTTGTTCCTGGGTACAGATGAACCGTACGCGCCCTGGAGGTCCCCAACCCAGGCAGTAAGCGCTTGTTCCTGGGTACAGATGAACCGTACGCGCCCTGGAGGTCCCCAACCCAGGCAGTAAGCGCTTGTTCCTGGGTACAGATGAACCGTACGCGCCCTGGAGGTCCCCAACCCAGGCAGTAAGCGCTTGTTCCTGGGTACAGATGAACCGTACGCGCCCTGGAGGTCCCCAACCCAGGCAGTAAGCGCTTGTTCCTGGGTACAGATGAACCGTACGCGCCCTGGAGGTCCCCAACCCAGGCAGTAAGCGCTTGTTCCTGGGTACAGATGAACCGTACGCGCCCTGGAGGTCCCCAACCCAGGCAGTAAGCGCTTGTTCCTGGGTACAGATGAACCGTACGCGCCCTGGAGGTCCCCAACCCAGGCAGTAAGCGCTTGTTCCTGGGTACAGATGAACCGTACGCGCCCTGGAGGTCCCCAACCCAGGCAGTAAGCGCTTGTTCCTGGGTACAGATGAACCGTACGCGCCCTGGAGGTCCCCAACCCAGGCAGTAAGCGCTTGTTCCTGGGTACAGATGAACCGTACGCGCCCTGGAGGTCCCCAACCCAGGCAGTAAGCGCTTGTTCCTGGGTACAGATGAACCGTACGCGCCCTGGAGGTCCCCAACCCAGGCAGTAAGCGCTTGTTCCTGGGTACAGATGAACCGTACGCGCCCTGGAGGTCCCCAACCCAGGCAGTAAGCGCTTGTTCCTGGGTACAGATGAACCGTACGCGCCCTGGAGGTCCCCAACCCAGGCAGTAAGCGCTTGTTCCTGGGTACAGATGAACCGTACGCGCCCTGGAGGTCCCCAACCCAGGCAGTAAGCGCTTGTTCCTGGGTACAGATGAACCGTACGCGCCCTGGAGGTCCCCAACCCAGGCAGTAAGCGCTTGTTCCTGGGTACAGATGAACCGTACGCGCCCTGGAGGTCCCCAACCCAGGCAGTGAGCACTTGTTCCTGGGTACAGATGAACCGTACGCGCCCTGGAGGTCCCCAACCCAGGCAGTGAGCACTTGTTCCTGGGTACAGATGAACCGTACGCGCCCTGGAGGTCCCCAACCCAGGCAGTGAGCACTTGTTCCTGGGTACAGATGAACCGTACGCGCCCTGGAGGTCCCCAACCCAGGCAGTGAGCACTTGTTCCTGGGTACAGATGAACCGTACGCGCCCTGGAGGTCCCCAACCCAGGCAGTGAGCACTTGTTCCTGGGTACAGATGAACCGTACGCGCCCTGGAGGTCCCCAACCCAGGCAGTGAGCACTTGTTCCTGGGTACAGATGAACCGTACGCGCCCTGGAGGTCCCCAACCCAGGCAGTGAGCACTTGTTCCTGGGTACAGATGAACCGTACGCGCCCTGGAGGTCCCCAACCCAGGCAGTGAGCACTTGTTCCTGGGTACAGATGAACCGTACGCGCCCTGGAGGTCCCCAACCCAGGCAGTGAGCGCTTGTTCCTGGGTACAGATGAACCGTACGCGCCCTGGAGGTCCCCAACCCAGGCAGTGAGCGCTTGTTCCTGGGTACAGATGAACCGTACGCGCCCTGGAGGTCCCCAACCCAGGCAGTGAGCGCTTGTTCCTGGGTACAGATGAACCGTACGCGCCCTGGAGGTCCCCAACCCAGGCAGTGAGCGCTTGTTCCTGGGTACAGATGAACCGTACGCGCCCTGGAGGTCCCCAACCCAGGCAGTAAGCGCTTGTTCCTGGGTACAGATGAACCGTACGCGCCCTGGAGGTCCCCAACCCAGGCAGTAAGCGCTTGTTCCTGGGTACAGATGAACCGTACGCGCCCTGGAGGTCCCCAACCCAGGCAGTAAGCGCTTGTTCCTGGGTACAGATGAACCGTACGCGCCCTGGAGGTCCCCAACCCAGGCAGTAAGCGCTTGTTCCTGGGTACAGATGAACCGTACGCGCCCTGGAGGTCCCCAACCCAGGCAGTAAGCGCTTGTTCCTGGGTACAGATGAACCGTACGCGCCCTGGAGGTCCCCAACCCAGGCAGTAAGCGCTTGTTCCTGGGTACAGATGAACCGTACGCGCCCTGGAGGTCCCCAACCCAGGCAGTAAGCGCTTGTTCCTGGGTACAGATGAACCGTACGCGCCCTGGAGGTCCCCAACCCAGGCAGTAAGCGCTTGTTCCTGGGTACAGATGAACCGTACGCGCCCTGGAGGTCCCCAACCCAGGCAGTAAGCGCTTGTTCCTGGGTACAGATGAACCGTACGCGCCCTGGAGGTTCGGGTTAGGGTTAGGGTTTGTTTTTGGGTTCGGGTTAGGGTAGGGTTCGTGTAGGTCCCCAACCCAGGCAGTAAGCGCTTGTTCCTGGGTACAGATGAACCGTACGCGCCCTGGAGGTCCCCAACCCAGGCAGTAAGCGCTTGTTCCTGGGTACAGATGAACCGTACGCGCCCTGGAGGTCCCCAACCCAGGCAGTAAGCGCTTGTTCCTGGGTACAGATGAACCGTACGCGCCCTGGAGGTCCCCAACCCAGGCAGTAAGCGCTTGTTCCTGGGTACAGATGAACCGTACGCGCCCTGGAGGTCCCCAACCCAGGCAGTAAGCGCTTGTTCCTGGGTACAGATGAACCGTACGCGCCCTGGAGGTCCCCAACCCAGGCAGTAAGCGCTTGTTCCTGGGTACAGATGAACCGTACGCGCCCTGGAGGTCCCCAACCCAGGCAGTGAGCACTTGTTCCTGGGTACAGATGAACCGTACGCGCCCTGGAGGTCCCCAACCCAGGCAGTGAGCGCTTGTTCCTGGGTACAGATGAACCGTACGCGCCCTGGAGGTCCCCAACCCAGGCAGTGAGCGCTTGTTCCTGGGTACAGATGAACCGTACGCGCCCTGGAGGTCCCCAACCCAGGCAGTGAGCGCTTGTTCCTGGGTACAGATGAACCGTACGCGCCCTGGAGGTCCCCAACCCAGGCAGTAAGCACTTGTTCCTGGGTACAGATGAACCGTACGCGCCCTGGAGGTCCCCAACCCAGGCAGTAAGCACTTGTTCCTGGGTACAGATGAACCGTACGCGCCCTGGAGGTCCCCAACCCAGGCAGTAAGCACTTGTTCCTGGGTACAGATGAACCGTACGCGCCCTGGAGGTCCCCAACCCAGGCAGTAAGCACTTGTTCCTGGGTACAGATGAACCGTACGCGCCCTGGAGGTCCCCAACCCAGGCAGTAAGCACTTGTTCCTGGGTACAGATGAACCGTACGCGCCCTGGAGGTCCCCAACCCAGGCAGTAAGCACTTGTTCCTGGGTACAGATGAACCGTACGCGCCCTGGAGGTCCCCAACCCAGGCAGTAAGCACTTGTTCCTGGGTACAGATGAACCGTACGCGCCCTGGAGGTCCCCAACCCAGGCAGTAAGCACTTGTTCCTGGGTACAGATGAACCGTACGCGCCCTGGAGGTCCCCAACCCAGGCAGTAAGCACTTGTTCCTGGGTACAGATGAACCGTACGCGCCCTGGAGGTCCCCAACCCAGGCAGTAAGCGCTTGTTCCTGGGTACAGATGAACCGTACGCGCCCTGGAGGTCCCCAACCCAGGCAGTAAGCCACTTGTTCCTGGGTACAGATGAACCGTACGCGCCCTGGAGGTCCCCAACCCAGGCAGTAAGCACTTGTTCCTGGGTACAGATGAACCGTACGCGCCCTGGAGGTCCCCAACCCAGGCAGTAAGCACTTGTTCCTGGGTACAGATGAACCGTACGCGCCCTGGAGGTCCCCAACCCAGGCAGTAAGCGCTTGTTCCTGGGTACAGATGAACCGTACGCGCCCTGGAGGTCCCCAACCCAGGCAGTAAGCACTTGTTCCTGGGTACAGATGAACCGTACGCGCCCTGGAGGTCCCCAACCCAGGCAGTAAGCACTTGTTCCTGGGTACAGATGAACCGTACGCGCCCTGGAGGTCCCCAACCCAGGCAGTAAGCGCTTGTTCCTGGGTACAGATGAACCGTACGCGCCCTGGAGGTCCCCAACCCAGGCAGTAAGCGCTTGTTCCTGGGTACAGATGAACCGTACGCGCCCTGGAGGTCCCCAACCCAGGCAGTAAGCGCTTGTTCCTGGGTACAGATGAACCGTACGCGCCCTGGAGGTCCCCAACCCAGGCAGTAAGCGCTTGTTCCTGGGTACAGATGAACCGTACGCGCCCTGGAGGTCCCCAACCCAGGCAGTAAGCGCTTGTTCCTGGGTACAGATGAACCGTACGCGCCCTGGAGGTCCCCAACCCAGGCAGTAAGCGCTTGTTCCTGGGTACAGATGAACCGTACGCGCCCTGGAGGTCCCCAACCCAGGCAGTAAGCGCTTGTTCCTGGGTACAGATGAACCGTACGCGCCCTGGAGGTCCCCAACCCAGGCAGTAAGCGCTTGTTCCTGGGTACAGATGAACCGTACGCGCCCTGGAGGTCCCCAACCCAGGCAGTAAGCGCTTGTTCCTGGGTACAGATGAACCGTACGCGCCCTGGAGGTCCCCAACCCAGGCAGTAAGCGCTTGTTCCTGGGTACAGATGAACCGTACGCGCCCTGGAGGTCCCCAACCCAGGCAGTAAGCGCTTGTTCCTGGGTACAGATGAACCGTACGCGCCCTGGAGGTCCCCAACCCAGGCAGTAAGCACTTGTTCCTGGGTACAGATGAACCGTACGCGCCCTGGAGGTCCCCAACCCAGGCAGTAAGCACTTGTTCCTGGGTACAGATGAACCGTACGCGCCCTGGAGGTCCCCAACCCAGGCAGTAAGCGCTTGTTCCTGGGTACAGATGAACCGTACGCGCCCTGGAGGTCCCCAACCCAGGCAGTAAGCACTTGTTCCTGGGTACAGATGAACCGTACGCGCCCTGGAGGTCCCCAACCCAGGCAGTAAGCGCTTGTTCCTGGGTACAGATGAACCGTACGCGCCCTGGAGGTCCCCAACCCAGGCAGTAAGCACTTGTTCCTGGGTACAGATGAACCGTACGCGCCCTGGAGGTCCCCAACCCAGGCAGTAAGCGCTTGTTCCTGGGTACAGATGAACCGTACGCGCCCTGGAGGTCCCCAACCCAGGCAGTAAGCGCTTGTTCCTGGGTACAGATGAACCGTACGCGCCCTGGAGGTCCCCAACCCAGGCAGTAAGCGCTTGTTCCTGGGTACAGATGAACCGTACGCGCCCTGGAGGTCCCCAACCCAGGCAGTAAGCACTTGTTCCTGGGTACAGATGAACCGTACGCGCCCTGGAGGTCCCCAACCCAGGCAGTAAGCACTTGTTCCTGGGTACAGATGAACCGTACGCGCCCTGGAGGTCCCCAACCCAGGCAGTAAGCACTTGTTCCTGGGTACAGATGAACCGTACGCGCCCTGGAGGTCCCCAACCCAGGCAGTAAGCACTTGTTCCTGGGTACAGATGAACCGTACGCGCCCTGGAGGTCCCCAACCCAGGCAGTAAGCACTTGTTCCTGGGTACAGATGAACCGTACGCGCCCTGGAGGTCCCCAACCCAGGCAGTAAGCACTTGTTCCTGGGTACAGATGAACCGTACGCGCCCTGGAGGTCCCCAACCCAGGCAGTAAGCACTTGTTCCTGGGTACAGATGAACCGTACGCGCCCTGGAGGTCCCCAACCCAGGCAGTAAGCACTTGTTCCTGGGTACAGATGAACCGTACGCGCCCTGGAGGTCCCCAACCCAGGCAGTAAGCACTTGTTCCTGGGTACAGATGAACCGTACGCGCCCTGGAGGTCCCCAACCCAGGCAGTAAGCACTTGTTCCTGGGTACAGATGAACCGTACGCGCCCTGGAGGTCCCCAACCCAGGCAGTAAGCACTTGTTCCTGGGTACAGATGAACCGTACGCGCCCTGGAGGTCCCCAACCCAGGCAGTAAGCACTTGTTCCTGGGTACAGATGAACCGTACGCGCCCTGGAGGTCCCCAACCCAGGCAGTAAGCACTTGTTCCTGGGTACAGATGAACCGTACGCGCCCTGGAGGTCCCCAACCCAGGCAGTAAGCACTTGTTCCTGGGTACAGATGAACCGTACGCGCCCTGGAGGTCCCCAACCCAGGCAGTAAGCACTTGTTCCTGGGTACAGATGAACCGTACGCGCCCTGGAGGTCCCCAACCCAGGCAGTAAGCACTTGTTCCTGGGTACAGATGAACCGTACGCGCCCTGGAGGTCCCCAACCCAGGCAGTAAGCACTTGTTCCTGGGTACAGATGAACCGTACGCGCCCTGGAGGTCCCCAACCCAGGCAGTAAGCACTTGTTCCTGGGTACAGATGAACCGTACGCGCCCTGGAGGTCCCCAACCCAGGCAGTAAGCGCTTGTTCCTGGGTACAGATGAACCGTACGCGCCCTGGAGGTCCCCAACCCAGGCAGTAAGCACTTGTTCCTGGGTACAGATGAACCGTACGCGCCCTGGAGGTCCCCAACCCAGGCAGTAAGCGCTTGTTCCTGGGTACAGATGAACCGTACGCGCCCTGGAGGTCCCCAACCCAGGCAGTAAGCACTTGTTCCTGGGTACAGATGAACCGTACGCGCCCTGGAGGTCCCCAACCCAGGCAGTAAGCACTTGTTCCTGGGTACAGATGAACCGTACGCGCCCTGGAGGTCCCCAACCCAGGCAGTAAGCACTTGTTCCTGGGTACAGATGAACCGTACGCGCCCTGGAGGTCCCCAACCCAGGCAGTAAGCACTTGTTCCTGGGTACAGATGAACCGTACGCGCCCTGGAGGTCCCCAACCCAGGCAGTAAGCACTTGTTCCTGGGTACAGATGAACCGTACGCGCCCTGGAGGTCCCCAACCCAGGCAGTAAGCACTTGTTCCTGGGTACAGATGAACCGTACGCGCCCTGGAGGTCCCCAACCCAGGCAGTAAGCACTTGTTCCTGGGTACAGATGAACCGTACGCGCCCTGGAGGTCCCCAACCCAGGCAGTAAGCACTTGTTCCTGGGTACAGATGAACCGTACGCGCCCTGGAGGTCCCCAACCCAGGCAGTAAGCGCTTGTTCCTGGGTACAGATGAACCGTACGCGCCCTGGAGGTCCCCAACCCAGGCAGTAAGCGCTTGTTCCTGGGTACAGATGAACCGTACGCGCCCTGGAGGTCCCCAACCCAGGCAGTAAGCGCTTGTTCCTGGGTACAGATGAACCGTACGCGCCCTGGAGGTCCCCAACCCAGGCAGTAAGCGCTTGTTCCTGGGTACAGATGAACCGTACGCGCCCTGGAGGTCCCCAACCCAGGCAGTAAGCGCTTGTTCCTGGGTACAGATGAACCGTACGCGCCCTGGAGGTCCCCAACCCAGGCAGTAAGCGCTTGTTCCTGGGTACAGATGAACCGTACGCGCCCTGGAGGTCCCCAACCCAGGCAGTAAGCGCTTGTTCCTGGGTACAGATGAACCGTACGCGCCCTGGAGGTCCCCAACCCAGGCAGTAAGCGCTTGTTCCTGGGTACAGATGAACCGTACGCGCCCTGGAGGTCCCCAACCCAGGCAGTAAGCGCTTGTTCCTGGGTACAGATGAACCGTACGCGCCCTGGAGGTCCCCAACCCAGGCAGTAAGCGCTTGTTCCTGGGTACAGATGAACCGTACGCGCCCTGGAGGTCCCCAACCCAGGCAGTAAGCGCTTGTTCCTGGGTACAGATGAACCGTACGCGCCCTGGAGGTCCCCAACCCAGGCAGTAAGCGCTTGTTCCTGGGTACAGATGAACCGTACGCGCCCTGGAGGTCCCCAACCCAGGCAGTAAGCGCTTGTTCCTGGGTACAGATGAACCGTACGCGCCCTGGAGGTCCCCAACCCAGGCAGTAAGCGCTTGTTCCTGGGTACAGATGAACCGTACGCGCCCTGGAGGTCCCCAACCCAGGCAGTAAGCGCTTGTTCCTGGGTACAGATGAACCGTACGCGCCCTGGAGGTCCCCAACCCAGGCAGTAAGCGCTTGTTCCTGGGTACAGATGAACCGTACGCGCCCTGGAGGTCCCCAACCCAGGCAGTAAGCACTTGTTCCTGGGTACAGATGAACCGTACGCGCCCTGGAGGTCCCCAACCCAGGCAGTAAGCGCTTGTTCCTGGGTACAGATGAACCGTACGCGCCCTGGAGGTCCCCAACCCAGGCAGTAAGCACTTGTTCCTGGGTACAGATGAACCGTACGCGCCCTGGAGGTCCCCAACCCAGGCAGTAAGCACTTGTTCCTGGGTACAGATGAACCGTACGCGCCCTGGAGGTCCCCAACCCAGGCAGTAAGCGCTTGTTCCTGGGTACAGATGAACCGTACGCGCCCTGGAGGTCCCCAACCCAGGCAGTAAGCGCTTGTTCCTGGGTACAGATGAACCGTACGCGCCCTGGAGGTCCCCAACCCAGGCAGTAAGCGCTTGTTCCTGGGTACAGATGAACCGTACGCGCCCTGGAGGTCCCCAACCCAGGCAGTAAGCGCTTGTTCCTGGGTACAGATGAACCGTACGCGCCCTGGAGGTCCCCAACCCAGGCAGTAAGCACTTGTTCCTGGGTACAGATGAACCGTACGCGCCCTGGAGGTCCCCAACCCAGGCAGTAAGCACTTGTTCCTGGGTACAGATGAACCGTACGCGCCCTGGAGGTCCCCAACCCAGGCAGTAAGCACTTGTTCCTGGGTACAGATGAACCGTACGCGCCCTGGAGGTCCCCAACCCAGGCAGTAAGCACTTGTTCCTGGGTACAGATGAACCGTACGCGCCCTGGAGGTCCCCAACCCAGGCAGTAAGCACTTGTTCCTGGGTACAGATGAACCGTACGCGCCCTGGAGGTCCCCAACCCAGGCAGTAAGCGCTTGTTCCTGGGTACAGATGAACCGTACGCGCCCTGGAGGTCCCCAACCCAGGCAGTAAGCACTTGTTCCTGGGTACAGATGAACCGTACGCGCCCTGGAGGTCCCCAACCCAGGCAGTAAGCACTTGTTCCTGGGTACAGATGAACCGTACGCGCCCTGGAGGTCCCCAACCCAGGCAGTAAGCACTTGTTCCTGGGTACAGATGAACCGTACGCGCCCTGGAGGTCCCCAACCCAGGCAGTAAGCACTTGTTCCTGGGTACAGATGAACCGTACGCGCCCTGGAGGTCCCCAACCCAGGCAGTAAGCACTTGTTCCTGGGTACAGATGAACCGTACGCGCCCTGGAGGTCCCCAACCCAGGCAGTAAGCACTTGTTCCTGGGTACAGATGAACCGTACGCGCCCTGGAGGTCCCCAACCCAGGCAGTAAGCACTTGTTCCTGGGTACAGATGAACCGTACGCGCCCTGGAGGTTAGGGTTAGGGTTAGGGTTAGGGTTAGGGTTAGGGTTAGGGTTAGGCTAACCCAACCCAGGCAGTAAGCACTTGTTCCTGGGTACAGATGAACCGTACGCGCCCTGGAGGTCCCCAACCCAGGCAGTAAGCGCTTGTTCCTGGGTACAGATGAACCGTACGCGCCCTGGAGGTCCCCAACCCAGGCAGTAAGCGCTTGTTCCTGGGTACAGATGAACCGTACGCGCCCTGGAGGTCCCCAACCCAGGCAGTAAGCGCTTGTTCCTGGGTACAGATGAACCGTACGCGCCCTGGAGGTCCCCAACCCAGGCAGTAAGCGCTTGTTCCTGGGTACAGATGAACCGTACGCGCCCTGGAGGTCCCCAACCCAGGCAGTAAGCGCTTGTTCCTGGGTACAGATGAACCGTACGCGCCCTGGAGGTCCCCAACCCAGGCAGTAAGCGCTTGTTCCTGGGTACAGATGAACCGTACGCGCCCTGGAGGTCCCCAACCCAGGCAGTAAGCGCTTGTTCCTGGGTACAGATGAACCGTACGCGCCCTGGAGGTCCCCAACCCAGGCAGTAAGCACTTGTTCCTGGGTACAGATGAACCGTACGCGCCCTGGAGGTCCCCAACCCAGGCAGTAAGCACTTGTTCCTGGGTACAGATGAACCGTACGCGCCCTGGAGGTCCCCAACCCAGGCAGTAAGCGCTTGTTCCTGGGTACAGATGAACCGTACGCGCCCTGGAGGTCCCCAACCCAGGCAGTAAGCGCTTGTTCCTGGGTACAGATGAACCGTACGCGCCCTGGAGGTCCCCAACCCAGGCAGTAAGCACTTGTTCCTGGGTACAGATGAACCGTACGCGCCCTGGAGGTCCCCAACCCAGGCAGTAAGCACTTGTTCCTGGGTACAGATGAACCG
>JBBPBX010099838.1:0-12464 GCA_038048925.1 Garcialebias charrua | reverse complement strand
TGATTATAAAAACAATTGTTGCTGATGAAATCACCAACTCTAATCGATATGGAATTACTGCTGTGGAATTACCGCTGTGGATTATAAGACTTTGTTTTCCAAGGGATCACAGACTTTGTTTTCCAAGAGTTAACAGACTCAGTTTCCAAGGGATTAAAAGCTTTTCGCAATGGGATTACCTCCGAACAGTATGGAAGTTCCAAAAACTTTATGGGATTATAATTTTTGATTTTTTTTTCCACTTGCTGGATTACTTCAAGATCAGAGACAGTTCAAGGTTTCCTTTCGTGTTGGACCCCATCCCCAAGGACTGGTGATGGCTTCCAAAAGGGGGGAGATGTAGTGGACCTACCCAGGGTCAAACTAAGGTTTTTGAACTGTCCAGTGATGACCTTTACTGACCTCTCAGTAAAACAAGACATTTACTACAAATTATTCCATTAGTTGTAATCTGAGAACATAGTCACCAAAAGAGACTATTGGCTTCTTTAATTTTATTCTAATGTTATCAAAAGAATAACTTTTGTCATTTTCATGATATATGTTATATGCTGTTATTCTTTAAATGTGAAACATTAATGTGTCACTTGATCAAATGAAATGGTGTCAAAGTTCAGATAAAAGGTCAAACTGACTTACACAGAAGTTGTTTTTGTTGAGTTTCAGCTAAAACTCTAACTAGCGTCTGAAAGTCTTCTCCCTCAGATACTTTTCCTAAACAATTTCCCTCTGCTGAATTTCACCTTGAATCGTGATAACAAGTGAACTGCTCGACTGGTTCTCTTTTGGACCAATGGGGAAGTGACAACTCCTCTCATCTCAGATCTTCTACTAAGGGTCTAAGTTTTTTCCTAAAAGAGTGAGTTCCTGTGAGGAAGGAGAGATGTGAACTTGCTCTTCAAGCTGTGGGACGTTTGGTCAAAAGCTAAGGGCCTTCGTCCTCCAGTAAAGGCTGATAACATGCTTGTTATTGGTCCACTTAGAACCGAGCGTACCAGCTCAGAACTTGAATTAAATTCCTTTCTGGAATAAGTTATCTTGAAGTCAACCAGTAGCTGACATATTTTCTGATGATCGACGCGGATCCCAGGAGACGTTGAAACGTAAACGAGAACCGGCTCGGACGTGCTGGACCTGCAATGATTCTGTACGCCTGAAAGGCTGGTGTCATCTCTTCATCAGACTCGTCGTCAAAGGTAAAGAGCTGTTTACAAACATACCTGGATTTCAGCAGAAATCTGATGGGAAGTACCATACCATACCATTTTATTTATAAAGCACTTTAAACAGGAACAAGTCCACACCAAAGTGCTGGACAAACAAACACGCAACAGGCAACACATACAATGAAGTACAACACGAAAAACATAAAAACATTGCAGATCATAAATCAAACGATCCAATACAAATCAGCTGGCATTGAAAGCAATGGAGTAGTAGTGAGTTTTTAACCGGGATTTGAAAACCGAGAGGGAGGGGGCCTGTTTGATGAGCAGCGGTAACTCGTTCCAGAGTCTTGGGCCTGCTACAGAGAACGCCCTGTCACCCCTGCGCTTAAGGCGAGTTTCTGGAACTATCAAGAGCACCTGATCCTCTGACCTCAAAGCACGTGGAGGGACATATGGGTGTATCAGATCTGAGAGATAGGCGGGGGCGAGACTGTTCAGCGATTTGTAGACATACATGAGAATTTTGAATTGGATTCGAAGATGAACCGGTAGCCAGTGAAGGGAGGCCAAGACTGGTGTAATGTGCTCTCTTTTGCGTGTGCTGGTTAAAAATCGGGCAGCTGCGTTCTGAACCAGTTGCAATCGTGCAATGGTGGCTTGACTGACGCCAAACAGAAGTGAATTGCAGTAATCAAGCCTAGATGTAATGAATGCGTGAATCACTGTCTCCAGGTTGTTTTTTGATAATATGGGCTTCAGCTTAGACAGACGCCTCAGCTGGAAAAAACAGGATTTGACGATCATGTTTACATGACTGTTGAGTTTCATGGAAGGATCCATTATCACTCCCAGATTTTTGACTTTTTGTTTTTCGGACAGGGGTAGAGCAGACAGGTCAATGCAGTGGTTTGAGGTTGTGTCATTGGGAAGGAACAATATGGCTTCAGACTTCTTATCATTGAAGCTTAAGAAATTTAAAGCCATCCAGTCCCTGATGTCAGCCAGGCAGTCGAGCAGAGGTTGAATAGAGCCTGTACCATTTTGTCTTAGGGGGAAGTAGATTTGACAGTCATCAGCGTAGAAGTGGAAAGGTATATTGTGTTTCCGGAAGATAGCACCGAGTGGCAGCAGGTATAAGGAGAACAAGAGAGGACCCAGGATGGACCCCTGCGGAACCCCCCATTTAAGAGCCGCCACTGCAGAAGTAAAATCATTGATGGACACACAAAAAGTGTCACTTCTGGTAACATGCTCAAGACAATTTCCTTTAAACCATCTCTCCTCCTATTTCCTTATCCCTCTCAATCTATCTGGTAACTATTTTTAAGCTAAGACTGAGCCACAGACTAAGTATAATGACATCCTGTATTTATGTCTGTTGTTACAATTTAAATGTGCTGACGTATTAAATTGAAAGAAAGTGAAATCATGTCAATCAAGTGTAATGGTGTTAATTTAGTTGATTTATTCTAAATAAATGGTAGTGTCTTTGGCACACCAAACTAAGTTAACGTGTCCATTGTCACTCTATGGCTTCTGTTTTACTTATCCATCATAAAGATCACAGAAATATTGGGTAAACGGAAAAAGAAAAGAATCCGTGAAATTACTATTCAATCTGAATAAGTAAATTAATTAAGGTAAAGAGGTCAGTAGTAATATTGACCTCCCTAATATCCTTTACAGATACAAGCGGCTGAAATGAGTTTTCTCCGCAGGGTGTCTGGACTCTCCCTTAGAGATAGGGTGAGAAGCTCAGTCATCCGGGAGGGACTCGGAGTAGAGCCGCTGCTTCTCCACATCGAGAGGAGCCAGTTGAGGTGGCTCGGGCATCTGGTTAGGATGCCTCCTGGACGCCTCCCTGGTGAGGTGTTCCGGGCATGTCCCACCGGGAGGAGACCCAGAGGAAGACCCAGGACACGCTGGAGGGACTATGTTTCTCGGCTGGCCTGGGAACGCCTTGGGATTCCCCCAGAGGAGCTGCTCCAAGTGGCTGGGGAGAGGGAAGTCTGGGCCTCCCTACTTAGGCTGCTACCCCCGCGACCCGACCCCGGATAAGAGGAAGACAATGGATGGATGGAAAACAGGCCGCACGGTGGCTCAGTTAGGAAAGCTATCGCCTCTCAGCGAGAAGGTCGCCGGTTCAAATCCCAGCCGAGTGCCTTTCTGGGTGGAGTTTGCATGTTAGACTGAAGGTAACTCTGAATTGTCCCCATATGTCCCTGTGATGGACTTCAGACTTTTCCAGGTGTCCCCCGCCTCTCACACAGTGACTGCTCCACATGGGCACCAGCGACCCCCCCGAGACACGAAAAGGAACAAGTGGGTAAAGATGATGGATGGACTTTTAAAACAGTTGACATTTACAAGTCCTCTGGTAAAAATGTCACTGGACATGTCTCCAGTCCATCACAGAGACACCTGGACATGTCTCTAGTCCATCGCAGGGACACCCTCTGTGGTTCATTTATTCAATAATTTACATTTGAGTCATTTTCAAAGCAACCGCAGCTGAAAGTTGGCTTCTAAACGCCACCATTTGTTTTTTTTGTTTTTTGTTGTTTGGTTTACTTTTGTGAATTATGAAGGAAAAGCTCTGCTGTTGCATATAAGATTGAAAGTGATGATATTTTTGTTTTGGACTAATTTGCTCTCAATTAAATCATTTTGCTTAGTTTATTAAAACAAAAAGTCCCAAAGAACAGGATGAAAATCTGTTTTTTCTGCAGCACATTGTCAGTAAGTAAATGAACATTTTACCAACACCTGATCTAACGAGCTCTTCAGGTCCACACGGCTCTAATCTGATCATATTCTGTTCCTACAAACTTTGATAAAAGGTTCAGGTGTTATGAACAACATGAGACAATGAAGGACATAAAAATATGTTTCAGTTTGAACCTAAAAAGATAAATGTCTATTACAAATTTGGTTCCTAAAATGATGAAATTCAAGAGGAGCACAAAGTTCAGTACAACTTCTTGTCATTTTTGTTGCACCAGATGTGCTCATTTTTTCTGTTTTACAGCTAAGTTAGATCAAAAAGATATTATTTAAGGCTATAATATTGCTTTTGCTTAATCTGTCTTAATCTCATGCACACACATAAATCTGCTGTTTGTATCCGGACCCAGATGTAACTAATCGCCATCTCCCCCCACGGCCGGAGTGTGTCCAGCTGATTTTCACATCTGTCTTGTTCTGCTGAACGTTGTCTCATCTTCAAACATCAGCACCTTCTCCGGACCGCCCCGGTTCAACTCACACAGGACTCTAAAAAAGCTAAGTCTGGTCCTCTGGACATTCAAAAAACAAAACAAAGCAAAAAAAATGTAGAAACGTTTCGTCTTTCGTCCGAAAGACTTCCTCAGTCTGAGTTGCTGTACAGTATTCAGCTCAGTCTTATAAATAGCACCCTCTCACAGTGTTGCACAACCAGTTGGCTGATGACAGCCTGAAACCAGGGTTGCCAGATCTCCACACCGAAAGAAGCGATCAGCTCCTTCAAAACAAGCACAAACAAGCGACTCGCTCTTTCAAAAAAAGCCCAAAAAAAGCACCCCATCCCATTGTGTAAAAAAAGGCAGTTTTAAACAGTATAAACATATTTATTATGGCATTACATATAACCAGCAAAATTATACATTAAAGAACGTATTCAGTCTAAAAAATAAAAATACATTTTGCATTTTTCTCCCATCTGTGGTCGTGGTCGGATCCAGTCTTGAAGAGCACGCTCTTTCTCCCAATCTTTATTATATTTTTTTCCATATTTACCCCACTTAGAGCTCATATTAGCGTTGTCTTGTCTAGACATTTCACTAAATTCTTTAGTTTGTAGCAGGTCGCTTTTGTAAATGAGCCCTCGAGGCTCAATGAGATTTACCTGACTAAATAAAGGTTGAATGAATGAATGAATAGACAAAGAATAAATAACAATGTTGCATTCGCGTGTAGTCGGATGTCCCGGGAAGAAACACGGTTTTTAATTTTTGATTGATTGATTGATTGATGTTTATTCATTCATTTTAAAAGAACAATACAAGACAGTTTCATCAGATACAAGAATACAAGTAGGATAAAATGATAATTGAAAATGATAAATGATAATTTTAAACTCACTTTGAAAGTAATTTTCATTAATTTATCATTTTGTTTGCTAAAAACTAACATAGTTGAATGATACAAGATATATATGTTGTGTCACTATATGCTGCTCATGCTGACTCATCATTAATTGCTCGCGCTTATATAGTTTTACCGGCTCTGACTGTCGCTTGCGCCAACTGCACCTGAACGTAACATCCGCCTTGACGTAACATACGTGGAAGGGGGGCGTGACAAACTACCTACCACTCGCATTACTGCTCGACTGAAAAACAAGCACAAATAAGCGACTCAATGTCCGCGAGAAGCCCAAAAAACCGCCACAAGCGGCTGATCAAATTTGAAAGCGACTCCAGGGAAAAACAAGCCCAATGCCGCTTGAAATAAGCGGACTTGGCAACTATGCCTGAAACCAGTTGCTCACATGATCAAGGAGGACCATCAGCCTAACAATGGATCATTAGCACCCTGATGGTTGTTTGCTATTCACAGAGGGCTGAGTGATACTAGCAATAACAGCATTGTAAGAGGGGGACAGTTGAACCCGGAGGCCTCCACCTCTGTTTAATGAT
Source organism: Garcialebias charrua (assembly GCA_038048925.1). Taxonomy (NCBI): domain Eukaryota; kingdom Metazoa; phylum Chordata; class Actinopteri; order Cyprinodontiformes; family Rivulidae; genus Garcialebias; species Garcialebias charrua. The sequence continues at coordinate 6,616 of JBBPBX010099838.1, read as the reverse complement.
GGACGGTTTCTTTTCACAAAGATGGCCTCCTTTACTCCTCTCTCAAACCATCGTTCCTCTCTATCAAGGATGTGAACATCTTCATCCCTGAAAGAGTGACCTCTGACCTGGAGATGAGTGTAGACCACAGAGTCCTGACCTGATGATGTTGATCTTCTGTGCTGGTCCATCCTTTTGGCCAGTGGCTGTTTAGTTTCCCCGATATAAGACTGATCACCCTCCTGACACTGAACAACATACACAATATTACTCTGTTTGTGCCGGGGGACTGGATCTTTGGGATGAACCAGTCTTTAATGTATTTTGGGGTTTAAAAGCCACTGGGACGTTGTGTTTAGAAAATAAACGTCTCAATGTCTCTGAAACTCCTGCAACATCTGGAATGACCACTGGTCTGGGTCTGGGTTCCTTCTTTTCACCTGATGGCTGCTGGAGTCCTGTTTGGGTTTCTTCTCTGCTTTCAGGAAGGCCCAGTTAGGATATCCACATTTCTCTAGAGCCTGTTTTGTGTGTGATTTCTCCTTCTGTCTGGCTCCTGAGTTAGTGGGGACGCTGTCTGCTCTGTGGTACAGAGTCCTGATGACTCCTAACTTGTGCTCCAGAGGGTGATGGGAGTCAAACTGTAAATACTGGTCTGTGTGGGTGGGTTTGCGGTACACCTCAGTTTGCAAATTTCCTCTATCAGAAACTGAGACCTCACAGTCCAAGAAAGCCAACCTGCCATTTTTTACATCTTCTCGTGTGAACTTGATATATTTATCCACAGAGTTGATGTGATCAGTGAAATGTTGGACTTCCTGAGATTTAATTTTAACCCAGGTGTCATCAACATACCTGAACCAATGACTTGGTGGTCTCCCTGAAAAGGATGTCAAAGCTCTCTTTTCTACCTCCTCCATGTACAGGTTGGCAACAATAGGAGAAACTGGAGACCCCATAGCACACCCATGTTTCTGCCTATAATATTGCTCCCCATATGTGAAGTAGGTTGACTGCAGGCACAGTTTCAAGAGTTGACACAGTTGCTCTGTGGAAAGCGTGGTCCTGTTGTTCAGAGTGGTGTCTGATTTTAACCTTAAACAGACCACCTCTACTGCCTCATCAACAGGAATGCACGTAAAGAGTGATGTGACATCAAAAGAGACCATTGTTTCATCAGTCTCCATGATGACATCCCTCACCTTATCCACAAAGTCCATGGTGTTCTGTATGTGGTGTTCTGAGCTGCCAACTAAAGGGATGAGTACAGATGCCAGATATTTGGAAACATTGTAAGTGACCGAGTTAATCATGCTAACAATTGGTCTTAAAGGTACACCTTGTTTGTGGATTTTGGGTAAACCATACAGACTTGGCGTGGCCTCCCCTGGGTACAGTCTGTGGTACAGAATATTGTCAATAGCCTTGTCCTGCTTCAAAATTTTCAGGCAATCTATCAACTTCTTCTTGTAACCACTTCCTGGATCTCTTTTCAGCGGTTCATAAGTGGTTACGTCACTAAGGAGTGACATAACTTTCTCATGATAGTCTTTCTGGTTCAAAATCACTGTGCATCTTCCTTTGTCTGCTGGGAGAATTATGATGTTTTTGTCCTTGCTAAGAGTGGTGAGTGCATCTTTCTCTTCTCTACTGATGTTGGAAGGTGGTGGTTTAGCATTACTGAGACAGGCTGAAACTTTGACTCTGAGTTGTTCTGCTTCAAACTCTCTAATTTTGTTGTTACGGATGGCTGACTCAGTGGCTGTGATCATCTCTACCAGCGGAATTCTACTTGGTGCCACTGCAAAGTTTAGTCCCCTGGCAAGAATCTCTGTCTCTGGCTGGGTGAGCTGTCTGTCAGATAAATTCTTCACCCACTTCTCTGTCTCCCTGGCATCATGTAACTGTGTAGTGGAGTGTTGCCTTGCACAGAATGTGTTGTTATTGGAATTGTGATGGTGTTGACGAGTTATCAGTAAGTTAAATTTGTTTTGCTGTCGAGTCTTGGACTTGACATGCTGTGCTAAGCGTGCCTGATCTGTACAGTCCATCACTTGCTGAAGTGTGGTCTGATCTAGGCACGTTGTTAGTTTTTGTTTAATCTGCTCTTCTTTGGTCTTCAAAGCCTCAATAGTAAAATTGGTCTGTCTTACCCGTTCATTCAGCAGCTGCGTCTGTGCCTTCTGAAGGATATTGCTTGCCCGGTGCCCGCTGACCGACGATTTCAGTTCCAGGCTCTTGGGAATGATGCCACTTTGTCTGCATCTAAGGTTGAATCGCAAGTGGTTCCTGTAGTCTGCCCTCTTCCTAGCTGTTTTCTCAAACTCTCTAACAAGTTTGAGGCAATCCTGGCCGAAGTGGTTCAAAATACTCTGATGCATGCTCAATAATCCAGGTAGAAAAATCTAAAAAAGCTAAGTCTGGTCCTCTGGACATTCAAAAAACAAAACAAAAAAAATGTAGAAACGTTTCGTCTTTCGTCCAAAAGACTTCCTCAGTCTGAGTTGCTGTATTCAGCTCAGTCTTATAAATAGCACCCTCTCACAGTGTTGCACAACCAGTTGGCTGATGACAGCCTGAAACCAGCTGCTCACATGATCAAGGAGGACCATCAGCCTAACGATGGATCGTTAGCACCCTGATGGTTGTTTGCTATTCACAGAGGGCTGAGTGATACTAGCAATAACAGCATTGTAAGAGGGAGACAGTTGAACCCGGAGGCCTCCACCCCGGTTTAATGATGGACGGTTTCTTTTCACAAAGATGGCCTCCTTTACTCCTCTCTCAAACCATCGTTCCTCTCTATCAAGGATGTGAACATCTTCATCCCTGAAAGAGTGACCGCTGGCCTGGAGATGAGTGTAGACCGCAGAGTCCTGACCTGATGATGTTGATCTTCTGTGCTGGGCCATCCTTTTGGCCAGTGGCTGTTTAGTTTCCCTGATATAAGACTGATCACCCTCCTGACACTGAACAACATACACAATATTACTCTGTTTGTGCCGGGGGACTGGATCTTTGGGATGAACCAGTCTTTAATGTATTTTGGGGTTTAAAAGCCACTGGGACGTTGTGTTTAGAAAATAAACGTCTCAATGTCTCTGAAACTCCTGCAACATACGGAATGACCACTGGTCTGGGTCTGGGTTCCTTCTTTTCACCTGATGGCTGCTGGAGTCCTGTTTGGGTTTCTTCTCTGCTTTCAGGAAGGCCCAGTTAGGATATCCACATTTCCCTAGAGCCTGTTTTGTGTGTGATTTCTCTTCTGTCTGGCTCCTGAGTTAGTGGGGACCAAAGCTGTGCACCGCTAATTAAAAAATTAGTTCCACAATTTCTAAAACGCTTATTAATTTTTTTAGGTCCACAATTTCAAAAGCACAAATGTCTTATGAAAATTAGGGGAAGCTAATCTAATCCGCTATTTATATATTTCTATATTATATATATATATATATATATATATATATTATATATATATATATATATATATATATATATATATATATATATATATATATATATATATATATTTATATATATATATATATATATATATATATATATATATATATATATATATATATATATATATATATATATATATATTTATATATAGCCGGCAGCGTTATCAATATTTGCACTACACTGCCAACTGAAAAGTAACAAAAATGATCCTAAAAGGATGAAATTACAAAAATCAAAGGATTTATTTAATACTTTACGTACATATATTCTATTCGGCCACGAAATTAACAAAAAATAGAATGATCTTTTAATCCCTAAAACCACGTTTAAATCTCAAATACACGGGTGTGTCGCCACCGCATTTATACATAAAGTAACCGACTCGCCGTCGAATGGTCGACACAAAACACACAATAAACTCCTCCGGCCACGTTAATTTGGCTTGAAACAGCGGGGTTCTCTACGGATTTCATTAGTAACCCAGCACTACCGGTGTAACAGGCAGACACAGTTAGCGTCTATAGGTAGTCAACAGATTTAATGAAAAGTAACTAAAATACATAAAAATAACGACTCACCGTCGCGTGGTCGACACAAAACCCTCAATAAAATCATCCGGCCACGTTAATTTGGCTTGAAACAGCGGGGTTCTCTACGGATTTATCCAAGTACCCAGCACAAACAGTAGTCACAGTTCACCCGAGTTCACCTCTGAGTGACCCGGAAGTTGTCAAGATGGAATAGTCCATTTTTAGTAGGGGGATAAAGAAATCGACCGTTTTTTTATTGCGTATTTAATGATCGTTTTCATCGTAACTATAATTATTTTTATGTTAAATGTACATTAACAAGCATGAGCAATGTTAGTGATGTAGGTGACTGCACGGGGCGAGGCGGGGCCGGGGCCACTGCTGAAATGGGACCCCCAGGCATTTACCTACATGGTAGAGCCGAGTCTGTTCTCAGCTCTGCCCCCCTCCCCCTCACACCCTTTCCTCCTCTGCTGTTTACGGTGGGGAAAAAGGTAAAAAACAAGCAGCATAAGAGCTTGTAAATAAGTTTATTGGTTTTTACTGATAGATAATTAGTTATTAGCGGTACTGCATTTTAAATAAAAATAGCACAAATCCGCTTATGAATTATAAAAGTTAGTCAATTCACAAAAACGCTGACAAAAAGTTTAGGTCCACTGTAAGCGGAATAGCGCTTTAGCGCTCTCTAGCGGACTGTGCCCACCACTGGTGGGGAGGCTGTCTGCTCTGTGATATAGAGTCCTGATGACTCCTAACTTGTGCTCCAGAGGGTGATGGGAGTCAAACTGTAAATACTGGTCTGTGTGAGTGGGTTTGCGGTACACCTCAGTTTGCAAATTTCCTCTATCAGAAACTGAGACCTCACAGTCCAAGAAAGCCAACCTGCCATTTTTTTACATCTTCTCGTGTGAACTTGATATATTTATATATCCGTAACAACAAAATTAGAGAGTTTGAAGCAGAACAACTCAGAGTCAAAGTTTCAGCCTGTCTCAGTAATGCTAAACCACCACCTTCCAACATCAGTAGAGAGGAGAAAGATGCACTCACCACTCTTAGCAAGAACAAAAACATCATAATTCTCCTAGCAGACAAAGGAAGATGCACAGTGATTTTGAACCAGAAAGACTATCATGAGAAAGTTATGTCACTCCTTAGCAGGGTTGCCAGATCTCCAGACCGAAAGAAGCGATCAGCTCCTTCAAAACAAGCACAAACAAGCGACTTGCTCTTTCAAAAAAAGCCCCAAAAAAGCACCCCATCCCATTGTGTAAAAAAAGGCAGTTTTAAACAGTATAAACATATTTATTATGGCATTACATATAACCAGCAAAATTATACATTAAAGAACGTATTCAGTCTAAAAAATAAAAATACATTTTGCATTTTTCTCCCATCTGTGGTCGTGGTCGGATCCAGTCTTGAAGAGCACGCTCTTTCTCCCAATCTTTATTATATTTTTTTCCATATTTACCCCACTTAGAGCTCATATTAGCGTTGTCTTGTCTAGACATTTCACTAAATTCTTTAGTTTGTAGCAGGTCGCTTTTGTAAATGAGCCCTCGAGGCTCAATGAGATTTACCAAATAAAGGTTGAATGAATGAATGAATAGACAAAGAATAAATAACAATGTTGCATTCGCGTGTAGTCGGATGTCCCGTGAAGAAACACGGTTTTTAATTTTAAACTCACTTTGAAAGTAATTTTCATTAATTTATCATTTTGTTTGCTAAAAACTAACATAGTTGAATGATACAAGATATATATGTTGTGTCACTATATGCTGCTCATGCTGACTCATCATTAATTGCTCGCGCTTATATAGTTTTACCGGCTCTGACTGTCGCTTGCGCCAACTGCACCTGAACGTAACACATCCTCCTTGACGTAACATATGTGGAAGGGGGGCGTGACAAACTACCTACCACTCGCATTACTGCTCGACTGAAAAACAAGCACAAATAAGCGACTCAATGTCAACGAGAAGCCCAAAAAACCGCCACAAGCGGCTGACCAATTTTGAAAGCGACTCCAGGGAAAAACAAGCCCAATGCCGCTTGAAATAAGCGGACTTGGCAACTATGCTCCTTAGTGACGTAACCACTTATGAACCGCTGAAAAGAGATCCAGGAAGTGGTTACAAGAAGAAGTTGATAGATTGCCTGAAAATTTTGAAGCAGGACAAGGCTATTGACAGTATTCTGTACCACAGACTGTACCCAGGGGAGGCCACGCCAAGTCTGTATGGTTTACCCAAAATCCACAAACAAGGTGTACCTTTAAGACCAATTGTTAGCATGATTAACTCGGTCACTTACAATGTTTCCAAATATCTGGCATCTGTACTCATCCCTTTAGTTGGCAGCTCAGAACACCACATACAGAACACCATGGACTTTGTGGATAAGGTGAGGGATGTCATCATGGAGACTGATGAAACAATGGTCTCTTTTGATGTTACATCACTCTTTACGTGCATTCCTGTTGATGAGGCAGTAGAGGTGGTCTGTTTAAGGTTAAAATCAGACACCACTCTGAACAGCAGGACCACGCTTTCCACAGAGCAACTGTGTCAACTCTTGAAACTGTGCCTGCAGTCAACCTACTTCACATATGGGGAGCAATATTATAGGCAGAA
>JBBPBX010099837.1:0-12464 GCA_038048925.1 Garcialebias charrua | reverse complement strand
TCTGCTTCCCCGTGTTTGACCCCCACTACGACCATTGGACCACGTCTCTGGATTTCACCTGCCACATACAGACTGAGATTGGACTCCCACCTGGACCCTGACCCTTCTCTCCAGCTACCAGAAGTAAATTAATAAAAACGGTTGTTTTTTGCACTCCTGTCTCTGGCTGTCTTTGAATCCAAAAACTCAGTTTGTGACAGAATAATTCAGCCAAAATGGATTCAAAGTCAGAACAGGAGTGGCTTTCTGGGCTCAAGGGCTCCTTGACTAAGCTGGACCTTCAAATGCAGCTAGTGAAAACCATGCTCTGGGCCAAGTTTTCTATACCCACCCCAGAGACTTTTCCTCGCTCCTTGCCTGTAGCAGGTCCAGCCTCAGCTGCAAACTCAATGTCTTCTGCTACAGAACCCAAGGCCTCCACGTCTTCTGCTGCAGAGCCCAAGGCCTCCACGTCTACTGCTGCAGAGCCCAAGGCCTCCACGTCTTCTGCTGCAGAGCCCAAGAACTCCACGTCGCCCTCTGCTGCTGCGGGTGCTCCAAAGGACTCCACGTCGCCCTCTGCTGCTGCGGGTGCTCCACAGGATTCCACGTCGCCCTCTGCTGCTGCGGGGGCTCCACAGGACTCCACGTCGCCCTCTGCTGCTGCAGGGGCTCCACAGGACTCCACGTCGCTCTCTGCTGCTGCGGCGGCTCCACAGGACTCCACGTCGCCCTCTGCTGCTGCAGGGGCTCCACAGGACTCCACGTCGCCCTCTGCTGCTGCGGGGGCTCCACAGGACTCCACGTCGCTCTCTGCTGCTGCAGCGGCTCCACAGGACTCCACGTCGCCCTCTGCTGCTGCAGGGGCTCCACAGGACTCCACGTCGCCCTCTGCTGCTACGGGGGCTCCACAGGACTCCACGTCGCCCTCTGCTGCTGCGGGGGCTCCACAGGACTCCACGTCGCCCTCTGCTGCTGCGGGGGCTCCACAGGACTCCACGTCACCCTCTGCTGCTGCGGGGGCTCCACGTCACCCTCCGCTGCTACGGGGACTCCACAGGACTCCACGTCACCCTCTGCTGTTGCGGGGGCTCCACAGGACTCCACGTCGCCCTCTGCTGCTGCAGAGGCTCCACAGGACTCCACATCGCCCTCTGCTGCTGCAGAGGCTCCACAGGACTCCACGTCGCCCTCTGCTGCTGCGGGGGCTCCACAGGACTCCACGTCACCCTCTGCTGCTGCGGGGGCTCCACAGGACTCCACGTCACCCTCCGCTGCTACGGGGGCTCCACAGGACTCCACGTCGCCCTCTGCTGCTGCGGGGCTCCACAGGACTCCACGTCACCCTCTGCTGTTGCGGGGGCTCCACAGGACTCCACGTCGCCCTCTGCTGCTGCAGAGGTCCACAGGACTCCACGTCGCCCTCTGCTGCTGCAGAGGCTCCACAGGACTCCACGTCGCCTTCTGCTGCTGCAGAGGCTCCACAGGACTCCACGTAACCCTCTGCTGCTGAGGGGTCTCCACAGGACTCGATGACTGCCGCTGATCTGGCTCCATTGCAATGTATTGGATGGTCACCTGGCTTTTTGCAAGTTACATTGCGACTTGCCGGACAACCTCATGCCCGCCCACCGGAGCCCAGGAACGGCTCTGGACAACCGGTCTGGTTGCCAATCTGTTTCATGCCCTCCAAGACCCCCTCCACCCACCCAGTTCTCTTCTTGCCCGCGTCCAGACCCCCTCCACCCACCTTGTTCTTGCTAGTTTATATATATATTTATTATTTCTGGAGGTCCGTCAAGATGCCAGACCTTAAAGAGGGGGCTATGTCATGGTCAACAGCCCCCGCTGACTCCCACATCGGCCCTGTTTCACACTCACTCCCTCTTGTTATTGTTTTCAGCCCCCCTTGTCATAGTTTCTCTTCCCCTGCTTTGTAATGCCTATCACCCATCCTCCAGCTCAAGCCTGCTCCCTTCACTCCATGCCACGCCTCCCTTTTCTCTCAGCAATCAGCCATGATTCCACTCACCTGTTTCAGCCATCTAGTTCATCTGCTCTGCATCCTTTAAAAGCTCCATATTCACTCTCCACGAGTGCTGAATTATTAGACCTCATAGTTCATGATATCCAGCCATCATAGTGTTCCTCTTTCATGCCACAGACTGGATTACCTTGCTTAGTTTTGACCTCACGCCTGCACTACGGATTCTTTGCCTTGCCCCTTTGGATTTGACTGCATATCAGACCACGGTATACAACTCTTGCTCTCCCTTGACTACGCTTTCGTATCACGACTAGGCCCTGTTCTTGCTTCTCTGCTTCCCCGTGTTTGATCCCCACTACGACCATTGGACCACGTCTCTGGATTTCACCTGCCACATACAGACTGAGATTGGACTCCCACCTGGACCCTTCTCTCCAGCTACCAGCAGTAAATTAATAAAAACTGTTCTTGTTTTTTGCACTCCTGTCTCTGGCTGTCTTTGAATCCAAAAACTCAGTTTGTGACAACGACGACGTACGGAAACATCAGCGTATTCACACGCTTTGATTGGATAGTCAATGTGTGACGTCACGTCCGCGGAGCGGAAGCTAATGGCTAATCGGGCTGTCCGGTAAAATAAGCTTTTTCGCTAATTTTTTTTGTTTAGAATCTAACTAGGTTTTAACAGTTTTGCAATGGTCCAAACTTGCTGTGTTATTGGATGTAACGTCCGGTCACTGAACCTGAAAGTTAAAAAGAGAGAAAACTGACTTTCTGTTTCCTGTTTGCTGCCTGCAAACGCAAAGCAGCAGCTCATGTGTCGGACAGGAGATGAATGCAGCGGTGACAAGTCCTGATACAACTTTCTGCATGTCCAAAAATAACTGCTAGTTTGTTCCAGACACTCTGATGAGTTTTGTTACATTATTTATAGATGATTATTGTTTGAATTGATTGAATTAATTTTGTTTTAAGAAGGAGCAAATATATTTTTTTCATCTGCTACCTTTCATTATACAGTATCTTGTTTTTTTCCCTTTCATATGTCTGTAAATTGTCTTTGTGTTTTAAAAAAAAACTCACAATTTCAAAGGTTCAACTAACGTTTTTTATTTGATTTGATTTATTCATTTTATAATTTTATAATACATTAATGTGTCCTGTTCAGCATTTTGCCATCTTTTCATTGTCTCACACAAAACTCTGTCTAATATCAGACAAGCTCATAAAAGAAGCTGTGACCTCAAACTATTACCCGGGGATTTTAAATATTTATTATCAATTATTATTATTATCAATTATTAATATAATATTAAAGATAGTGTAATAATAAATAATCAGGATTTTTGGTGAGTAAAATGTTGCTATATTCCTAAATAATATTGCAGTTTTATCAGGTTATTTTTTATGCTTTTTTATGTGTGTCACAGCTGTACCTGCAGTAGAAGTTGTATAGCCATAAAATAGTTATTGAGGCTTGGATTGATTCAGACGGAGCACTACTGAAGGCCTAGGTGTGAAATGCACGGCCCGCCACTGCTTTATGAGCAGATGGTCACAGATGAACACAGCAACAAGAAAACAGATCAGCATCAGCATGATGTGATATTTTGCAGTGATTATTCTTATTATTTATTTATTCATGAGTCTAACAGCCTCAGGGTAGAAGCTGTTCCTCAGTCTAGTGGTTCTACATTTGATGCTCCTCAACCTCCGTCCTGAGGGGAGTGGGGCAAAGAGTGTGTGTGCTGGGTGAGTGGGGTCTTTCATGATGCAGGTGGCTCTTTTCCTGCATCTGGAGGTGTAAATGTCTGTGATGGTGGGGAGACTGACTCCAACAGACTTCTGTGCAGCCTTCACCACTCTCTGTAGAGCTTTCCTCTCTGCAACTGTGCAGCCTCCATGCCACACATTGATGCTGGAGCACAGGATGCTCTCCACTGCACACCTGTAGAAGGAGGTGAGGACTGGGCTGCTCAGACCAGCTCGTCTCAGCCGTCTGAGGAAGTAGAGTCTCTGATGACCTTTCTTGATCAGGCTGGTGGTGTTGTTGCTCCAGCTGAGGTTATCATTCAAGTGTACCCCAAGTACTTGTAGCTGGAGACCACTTCCACCACTGATCCACCTATGTTCAGTGGGGTGTGTGTTTGTTTGTTCCTTCTGAAGTCCACAATCATCTCCTTTGTCTTCTTCACATTCATGTGAAGGTTATTCTCTTTGCACCAGCTCTCCAGGTGTTCCACCTCCTGCCTGTAGCTGGACTCATCATTGTTTGTGATGCATCCCACCACCGCTGTATCATCTGCAAACTTTACAATATGACAACCTGGATGGGTAGCTGCACAATCATATGTGAGCAGAGTGAACAGAAGGGGGCTCAACACACATCCTTGAGGAGAGCCAGTGCTGAGGGCAATGGTGGAGGAGGAGAAGTTGTGGATCCTCACTGACTGTGGTCTGTTTGTTAAAAAGTCTAGTACCCAGTTACAAACGGAGGGGCTTAGTCCAAGTGTGGATAGTTTGTCCATCAGAGTTTGGGGGATCATGGTGTTGAAGGCAGATGTGAAGTCCACAAAGAGCAGACGCACGTATGAGTCTTTCTGATCCAGGTGGGTGAGAGCAGTGTGGACCACGGACGAGATGGCGTCCTCTGTTGATCGGTTCTCACGGTAAGCATACTGATGAGGGTCCTTGTTGATGTTGACAGTTGTTTTGATGTGGGACATGACCAGTTTTTCGAAGCATTTTGCAATTATCGGGGTGAGGGCCACCGGTCGATAGTCGTTCAGACCAGTCACTGTGGAGCTTTTTGGGACTGGGATGATGGTGGAATGTCTTCAGGCAGGTGCGGACTGTCTCCAGAGCTGAGGGGCTGTTTGTGCTTTCATCGCAGTCAAAGAGCATTAAAACACTGTTTCTGCCCACATTCTGCATTAAATGGTAAAATGGTAAATGGAGCTTATTTATATAGCGCTTTCCAGCCCCCTATGAGGGGCCCCAAAGCGCTTTATAATACCAACCATCCACCCATTTATACACACATTCATAATAATAATAATAATAATGAATTCCATTTATAATGCACTTTTCATTAATAAAAATCTCAAAGTGCTACAAAGTGTAACAAAGCAAAGATCAAAATAAAACAAGTGATAAAATCAAATAAAATCAATAATAATATCGACTAAGATCAAAGATAAAATCATGTGGATGCAGATTAGGCTTGCTTAAAAAATAAATAAAATAAAACAAGTGATAAAATCAAGTAAAATCAATAATGATATCAGCTAAGATCAAAGATAAAATCATGTGGAGGCAGAATAGGCTTGCTTAAAAAGAAAGGTCTTTATGCTGCTTTTAAAGTCAACCAGTGACTGTGGAGCTCTCAGGTCATCAGGGAGGGAGTTCCACAGGCGGGGGGCAGCCACACAGAATGCTCGGTCTCCCATGGTCCTCAATTTGGTCAGAGGAATATGAAGTAAATTACTGTTCTGTGATCGTACATACACCGGTAGCGGCAGACTGCCATGTAAGGCGCCTTCCAGTCCTACTCAGACACGGACCGCTCTGACATGTCTGCTTTGGGATCTTACCTGTTTGGGTCGTCGACCGCTCGCGTCCGCTGAGTGCAGCAGCTGAATGAACGTCCATTTGGGCGATGGATCGCTTCCTGGCAGTATAGGGGGAGTGGTGGCGCAGTGGTTAGAGACTGTGGGCCTGTGATCGGAAAATCGCCAGTTCAAGCCCTGGTACCGACAACATCAAAAAATGTGGGTGGAAAAAGGTGGAACACCCACACCTCCTTCCACCCTCATTTGCCCCACTCTGGGCCTCTGAACAAGGCCCTTAACCCCCACCATCTACTCCCTAACAGGTCTCTCTTGAAAATGAGTTCTCGTGGCTCAATGAGACTACCTGGATAAATAAAGGGTAAAAAAAAAAAAAAAAAGTCCCATCTGAAGCTTAACAGAACTTTGTTTTAGCTCTTTCAGATCTGGTCAGCTTGCGGTGAAATGGCTGCCTGCGGCTGGTGAATGTATGGCAAGCCATGTTACCATATACAGTAATTGGATCACAGCTGATCCACTGGCATAATCAAAAGCCCGACACCGACCCAGCCCATCATGGCTTTGGGTCCAGGTTAGAAATGACAGCTCTAGTGCATCCCACATCTGCAGGAGGAAACTTATCCTGCAGTGTGGGCTGCACACTGGTGCAGGAGGAAGTTTTTTTCTGCAGCTTGTGGGCTACTGGTACAGCAGGTGCTAAATAATTTTAAACAATTTATTTTAAATAAAAAAATTCCATGCCGATCGTGCAGCTCATCCATTAATCAGCCAGTTGTGTGTCATGTCCAATCTTACTTTGTAAAGCAGTGATGGAAAGGGTGTGAAAAATGAACTGTGAAGTAGAATGGGACTACTGCATCTCCAAATGTTTGCTCTGCTGTTGGTGTGAGCTTATGTCATTTCAATGTGACAGATTGCTTTTCATACTGCTAATTGTACATGAAGAGGTCCAGACCACCTTCAAAGGTGGTTTCAGTGAAACTGTTGTCAATTTGTATTGAAACAATTCAGACCTGTGTTTAGTCTCATCTTATCACAAACTGATAGCTAAAAATTTAATTTAGTTCATAAACTGGCACATGAGTTTATCTCTGTTTGGATTGCAGAGCTAAAGGCTACTCAAAGCATAGCCAAGACCAGAGTGGATTGCTATGAGATTATCTAAAAAAAAATCTTAAAGATAACTCCCATGGTAAAATGAAAGCTGTTGTAAAACCATTTAAATGGAAAGCTTAGGGAAGAGTTCAGATCTTCTCAAGTGGGGCTCTGTGGAAAATTATGCATAATTAATATACTACCTGTGGTTGATAGCTCTATGAATGGCCGCAATTTGAGGGCAATTTCTGACTCGATTGATGAGCTCATGACTGATCTGCATGTAGGGCCAAGAACAAAGTGGAAAGATTATGCCTTTAAAACCTTTCACTCTCAAAGCTTATTGTTGAATCTTTAAACTGTCATCAGTTTCACTTTACACACTTATTCTTGCAAAAAAAATATGAATTTACTGTAGGAATGCCTCAGGCTGTACAGGAGATGTTGCAGCTAGTTGTTGCTGTTACTATTTCTAAAAAAAAAAGAAAAAAAAAAGAATTGTATGCTGATAACTGTCATGTAAAATTGACAGCTACTTAAAATTGTCTGCAAGAACTCCAATAAACAGCGGAGCAAACTCGTCCAGATGGCACGATTTAACCTTTTTTTTATTATTAACTGCAATAAATCTTTTGAGATTGGCATGGTTTTAAAGTGTGGGTTGCGGGGGTCACTGGAGCCCATATCCAGCAGTCACTGTGTGAGAGGCGGGGGACAGCCTGGATGGGTCTCCAGTCCATCATAGAAGTAGTTTGAAACTCTGACATGAAATGTGGGGAACGATATGCATTTCTTCAGGGAATCCTAGGCCTTTAATTCCATTTTTTGGTCTAATCCATGGATTATGACAGAAAAAAAAATGCTCAAAGTTAAATTAGCTTGCTTCAAATGCACATTTTGCAGCCGTGGTTCTTGTAACATGTGTCCAAATCCAAACAGTTGACGGGCAATAACTCTTGCATTATCTCAGGTTTTATGGTGTAAGAATCCGCCATTGCTGCTGTCATTTTATCTGCTCACAGCTATCTTAGTCTTTTACGCCACCATATGACCTGGTTACTACCTTCTCAAGCTGTCCACCCACATGACAGCTGGTATGTTGTATTAGCACTGGGAGATGGACCAGTTTGGCTCATGAGGGTAGAGACATGGTTGTTATCAACAGGAACAGGAAAGTCAGAATCAATGTGACAAAAAGAAAACAATAGACACAACTGTGCATCTTCAATTCAAAGACAATCACTTGCACCCTCTGTTGTTGACAGCTGCATATTATCTCAACCAACAGGTCTGAAACAGAAGCTGTAAACTCCAAAAATTAGTCTAAATCTTTCAGGATGACAAACAAGTGTAAAGAAACCACAATGAAAGGAAGTGGGAAAAATTATAAACATGAGAAGAGGGAGAAAGAAAGCAGATCAAAAATAAACGGGTGCATTTTTTTCCTCCTCAGATCCTCAACTTAATCTCTGCTGATTTCCTCTCCCACTCACTGACAGCGAGTCTCAAAGCCCAACATCACATCAACCACTTCAAATATTTAGACATTACACAAGTCGTCTTCTTTGTCTCATTTTCTCCTCTGTTAGAGAGAGGCAGTGGGGTACACTTCAGCGATTAACATTCCCACAGACTTGTGTGAACAGCAGTTGTAAAAAAGGGCCATACACTTCCTACAGAGTGATTGGGCCATTTTTATACATCACTGTCATACAGCTGATGAAACATCATCTGTGTGTGGGACAGGGGAGAAAGAGTATAGTCATCATTTGTCAACAGGGTGACCCACAGAAGGAGGAAATGATTAAAATCTGCCCACAGCCAGTATCAAAAAAGAGCCACTGCAAGGAGTGTGCCAGTGCTTGGGAATAATTACTAACATTATCTGATTATTACAAGTGCAGTGTCAATCAATCAAGCCTTTTAAAGCTGCTCTATGTAACTTTTCTAACAATATATATTTTAACATATTTCTTCACTCTGTCACTAGATTGATGTTAGAGAGGTAATCTCTGAAAAAAACTAAAAAAAAATATTGTCCCCTTGCTTCTCCAGGTGGTAAATAAGCATTTCTAAAAAGAAAAAGTGACCCGCCATTTTCCAGCCAATAAAAACAAAGTTTGTAACCAGCCAATAAAAACCGAGCTTGAATTTGAATCAGCCAATAAAAACAGAGCTTGAATTTGAATTTTAACAGACCACAAGGGGGCAGAGCCATATATGGCTCTGAGGGGGAGGGATCAGAATGCTTTGCTTGTTGAAATTTTTTCTAAGTGCTGATGTTCTACTGAAACTGCAGACTGAACCTTTAAAGTGAAACTAAACCGAAATGTAACATTTTTAGCTGATAAACTCCCTAGAATGTGTTTAAAAGGTTTCATAGCACTATGTCTGTGTTAATTTTCATGTAATTCTTCGTATTTGTTTAAATCGGCAATATTTGGTCTAAAAACGTGTTTACGGTAGTCCTATGGGTTGAACAGAGGTATTGCACCTTAATTTATTTGTTGGTCTAGGATTCGCAAAGTTACGTGTTTTCGCAAGCTTTCGTCACGAACTTGGTTCAAGCAGAGCCAATCCCCTGCGGAGATGAGACGGTCCTCCGTCCAGTGCATACCTTATATGGAAGTGGTACATTTCACTCCTGAAAAGCTCTGCAACAAAGCATATTATAGTTTTCGGAATGGCACTAGTTATTTGTGTATTTTAACTTATTTGTTTTAAAAAGATTTTTCACTTCATCAAAACTGTCTGGTTGTGTTTGTTTTAATAGTGTGCAACAGAGGAGTGCTGTGTGAATGCCAAGTTAGGTCAGTGGTATAACAGTTGGGTAGGGACCCATGAAACATGAGTTCAAGCCCTGGACATGGAGAACTTTGAGTATTATTTTTTTTAAAGCCTTTGGTTTTAGATAGATTGGGTGGAATATATAAAAACATCTACATGTTTATTCTTGTTGCTTGGTTTATGTTGTTGGCTAAAGTTTTAGTTTGTTTTAGGTTGTTTGCTGGAGGAGGCGTGAAGGCAGCAAAAAAAACCACCTCCTCCCCCCTTGTCTCTCAACACGCCCATTTTGAGGGAGATTTTTGAATTTGCTTCGGGGGCAGAGTTAAAGCTCACAGGGCATTTAGTTCTCCTTTAAAGGTGTCACTCACACAATAAGTAGTAAAGGACAGTAAACAAGCACAACATAACTGACTGATGCTGGTCTGAATGTTTGTCCTGGATAAATTTCCCACAGATGTATCTTTACAGACTGATGCTAATAAAAGCAGGATGGGCCCACAAATAAAATGGTGAAGATTCACATACCATACAAAAATGTGTGGGCATAATATGTAGGAAAATTAAATTATGTACATAAAAGCATTGCATTTCCAACATCTGCATCTTTCCAGGATTATTCCTTAAAAAGTAATCAAGATTAAAAGCCAAGCTTTCTTGAAGGACTATAGGATTGTAAGGATGAATTGCCTGCTGCCATTGTTCTACTAGACCAGTGTTTTTCAACCACTGTGCCGTGGCACACTAGTGTGCCGCGAGTGATCGTCAGGTGTTCCGCGGAAATAATCCAATTTCACTTAACTGGTCTAAAAAGATTTTTTTAAACGAATTAATTATCTAATAATATGCCATTTTCGAATGTCTGTGCTGTAGTGGTGTCTTGCGGCGTAATCATGTAATTTACTTATCGCTAGATAGATGGCAGTATGGAACATAGCATTGCACATTAAAACAAGAAAAGTAGTGATGCATGAACGTGACATGTAGCAGTGACAGCATTACATTCTAGCTAGCTGCTAGCAAGACTACGACAGTGATGGAAAAGTTTTTGATAAGAAAAAATACTAACTCCGATCTGGTCCCTGGACCAAATTCTGACCCAGATGTAGGCCTTAGTATAAGTGGATATCAGAAGATACCGTGAGCTCGAAACAGTACAGTGAGAGTTACATTTCGTTTGGATTTACTTTTACCGGGGACGCAACGACACCGACTCTGTTGTACTTGATATGCGGTGAGAAGCTGTTTATTTCATTCCTATTCAAGGCACTTTGATAAGAATGACTACCGTATATATTTAATATAGGCGGATACAGAGTATCTTTGTTTACATTTTTGGTTGGTGGTGTGCCTCGAGATTTTTTCAATGAAAACACTGTGCCTTGGCTCAAAAAAGGTTGAAAAACACTGTACTAGACAATGTTCTACTTTAGACTAATTTTCTTGATCTTGCATTAAGAAGTGACAGAGCTGTAGCAATTTTGGTCAACATATGAAAAACGTTATTTGCAATAGCACACTATATTGTGAGATGTGTTTGTGTTGTGAGTGACTGACTTAGATAACACCACATCAGCTTTTAGATCAATACCTCAGGCAGCTGTGGGTGAGTGGTTAGAGCAGTCGTCCTCCACTGCAAGGGTTGGGGTTACGATTCTACCAAGCCACATGCTGAAGTGTCCCTGGGCAAGACACTGAACCCCTCATTGCATCTGATGTGTGTCCCATCGGTGTATGAATGTGATAAAGCACTGATTAATCTTTGTAGAGATACAGTACTGTATAGTAGAGTGCTGTATGAATGGGTAATAAGGGCACAGATTGTGTAGTAAAGCACTTTGAGTATCTTGATAAGATAGAAAGGTACTATATAAGTACAGTCCATTTACCATTTACCAGTAAAATTAACTGAATTGTAAAAGGGTAAAAGTAAAAGCTGTAGCTGTAAATCCAATTATTAATTTCTGCAATAGTTGTAGACATGCAGAGACCAACACATACAAACAGAGGCAAAAACATTATCATCCACCTTTAACTTTATTCCAAGTTTTTCCTCTTCATGTCCAGATCTTATTTCATAGACACCCTGAGTTGACAAACTAACACAGGTGTTACAACTCTGGGTTGCACTGTACTTCTGCAGCTGTGCCTACTGGTTTTCACCAGGACACAAAATCAGAATTTCCTCACTGAGGAACTTCTGTTCTCACATTTCAGTTAAAAGAGAGGATTAAGGAAAGACTGATGCACGCAAGTACAGAAAAGCATTTTCCTAAAGTGGTTTGAATAAAAGGGCCAATTTATTTTGTAACTGATTGATCAGCAAGATGCGAAATGACATGGACAACAAGGAGCATCTCTGTAGAGGCCTGTGGCATCTCTCACTGTTCAGCCTGGTTGAGTCTGGCATAAATAAGGTGATGGGCATCTGGAAGTATGGGAGGTCAAACTTGCAGGATCATTTTTGTTATCTATATTCAAGTAATGTTTTGGATTTTTGATTTTACTTTATAAATCACAAGTACTCAGAACGAGCTGAATTTGTTTGACATGTGTGTCGTGATGTGAAGAAGAAACTTTAGTGAATTAATTTTTTTAAATTAGTCTTTTGGAAACATGAGAGGCTGTTAAAATTACATTTACAAACACAGAAAACTTTACCACGTTTACTGGTTCATTAAAAGTCTGAGTAAGGGGGAAATAACCTTTGGTACACACAAAACATTTGGTGGGTGTCACACAACTTTATGAAATGGTTGAAAACCAATTTGTCTTAAAAAGCACATATATGTGTCTGTGCAAACATCTGTAACCAATAAATGGAGGATCACAGAGTTGGGTAAAATATCTAGCAAAAGGCCAGAACAAATCTTAATAAACTTAAAACGGTCAATAAACGCAAAATGTGTGTACAGTACATTGTTAAAGCCTGATTTACTCATAATGCTCTTTATAAAGGCTACCTTGTTTTAGCAATGATAACTTATTAATGGAGTCAGAAGTACTGGATCCATACATCACACACACACACACACACACACACACGTATA